>PVJL010006197.1:0-10304 GCA_004026885.1 Lyroderma lyra | reverse complement strand
GAGTATTTAGAGATAATAATGAAATAACAGATGACTAAGTTTCCCTTGGAATATATAGGGTTATATACTCCAAGCAGCAGACTGAGAATAGCAAAACAGGATAACGTCAGCGATGTTACAAGCAGAAATTTGTCTGTAAGGGCAAAGAGAGAAGTTAAGTAAATGATGTTCCACGAATAAAGTCATGTTTCTAGAAGAACTAATTGCTATTTATAGATGCAGAGAAGTACTTCGTATCCACATTTCACAAAAATTGAAATAGAGAAAAATACACTATTGGTAATGACTTTATACAAATATGCAACATGAAGAGAATTATTTAATGATCACATAGGACCAGGTATATATTTGTCTACCATGTAAGAGTTTCTTCCAAACAGAAGAATCGACAAATAGTTCACAAACTTCAGATTTTCAGGTTTCTCATGTTAAATGGGATTCCTATGATAAAAGGTCAATCTTAATAATGGTTGAAGAATAAATCCCTGCCCATATCACAAGTCCTTTCTCACACTGTGTCCAATTGCCTTTGAGGGGGAGAGAGAAATGATCTTGAGCTCCTACACAACAATATTTTAAATGAGTTAGGTTAGATTCAAATTTATTCTACACAAGAATATTTTACCCACAATAGGCTGAACTACTACCACAATACTTTCACCTGACCTGTGACAGATACCTCCCCTTAGCTAGCCAGGGCATTGTTCTCATGGATATATAACAGAATTAGACATCAGAGAGTTTCATGCAATGAAGATGTACATTATCCACAGCCAGTTGTAATCCCCAATTTTGGCTAGCTAACTTAGAAAAGCAAAGTTTGGGGAGAAGGATGGACAAAGGAATAGAGATAACTCAGTGTCCTGACTCTCAGCAATTAAATAAAGCTTAGTATCACTAAGTTTCATAACTTCGTCTGAAACTAAAGAAAACCCTGCCTCTCTTCTTCCTTCTCAAAATTAATAAATTAAATGATTGTCAAATAACTAAATATGAATCTTAAAGTGTTAATCTAACTACAGTATCATAAAACAATAAATGAGGGAGTGATTAGGAAAGAGAGAGTTGGCTTTTTCCTCCTTTTGAAGTACAAAAAATGTAAAGAACCACAAAATTGCACAGGCTGTACATCCCAATGTAATGTGGGACAGTCTGAACATGATGAAAGCCAGATGGTTATAGACCAGTAGATGTTTACTCCATGTCCTTCTCAGGGAAAAAAAAAACAAAACACTGAAATGACTAGAACTCTAGCATCCTCAGGCTCTTTTGATAACTGCTTATGTGAACTTAGGCAAGTGACTCTTCCTCTCTGGATCTCCAGTTTCTTAATCTGTAACTATTTGAAGTGAATGGTCTTCCTTCTATAGCTGAAATTCTTGATTTTCTAGGCATGTGAGTGCTATTAGGGATATAAATGTTTTCTTAACTATTTAATTATCTGACTCATGCAGTCAGTTAAAGTCAGTTGCAAGATCAGTCATTGCATAGATTTCAGAGTTTTCTCCTTACCACACAAAAAGTTTAAAATAGAAAAAAGAAGAAGAAAAACTGAAAAAAGAAAAACAATACCCCACTGTATCACTGAGCATTAAAAGACAGGAGATGTATGTGTAAGATTTAAAAAGCTAACTTTTAAAAACATTTTATTTTGAAATAATTTTAGACTTACAAAAGATTGCAAAAATAGTACAGAGTGTCTCTGATACCCTTCAATTAAATTCCTGCAATGTCAACAACTTACATGCCATGCATAGCACTGTTATCAAAACCAGGTAATTAACTCTAATACAATTTTATTAACTAAACCAGAGATTTTATTTGAATTTCACCAATTTTCCCCCTAATCTCCTTTCTCTGTTCCAAGGTCCCTTTAAACAGGGTATTTACTTTTCATGTCTCCTAAGTCTCCTTCAAAATGTGAGTATCTTAGTATTTCCTTATCTATCATGATCTTGACATATTGGCCATTGGGAGCTCCTTCAGATTGGCTCCTGTGTCCTCTTGTCATGCTCCGAACTTTTTTGAGCACTTTCTTATTTCCTGGTACAAGGCATTACAGGTTCATCTTCTATTTTCCTTGTCATGATCCAGAATTATCCATTACTCTGAGGAGCTCTGGTTACTTTACTGAAGAATGGTATTAGAAACCAAATTCTAAGAGCTGGGTGTGCTTATTACTATTGGGATATCATTGCTTGTAAGTCCTCCTAAGACAGATATAGAAAATATAAGCAAGCATACTAACATGAACACATACACATCTATATCTATTTATATACTTCTATATCTCTATACATATTAAATTAGAGTTCACATTGATATCTACATTTATATCCATATCATAAGATGCATCCTAGCCTTCCACCTTTCCTTACTTTTAATTACTTTCTCTGATGATGAGAAACCTGGCTATCATTATCTATTCACTTATTTGTTCAACTCTAGTATCCATATTAAGTACAGTAGACTCTCTGTTAACTGAAACTCAAACAACCAGCAAACTCTCAAGCAACTGGCAAAAGTTTGCTGATTGCTTGAGATTGCCAGTTGATTGAGGTCTGGTTAATGGAGAGTCTACTTATATTTATCTGGCATCTACCAATCCCCATGGGTGCTGGTTAACTTAGAGTCTACTGTACTTATATGTGCCTCTGAGTAACAGAGTTACTAACTACAGCTCAGTATTTGTTTGCAATTCTGTTTATCATTAATATAAATATAGCGCCTCCACATTTCTTTTTATTAATGTCAACATGGTATATCTTTCTCCATCCTTTTATTTTTAATATTTTATTTAATATTTTAATAAATTTTAATGAATAAAATGCAAGAAGAAGAATAGTACAGAACGATTTGTGTAAAAAAGGGGGAATAGGTATGTACATATTTGTATGTATATACATAAAATGTCTATGTGAGAGGGAAAACTAAATATATTGGTTGGGAAGTCAACAGGTTAACTGGAGAAAAGAGATGATATAGAAACCTCACTGCATACTCTTTTATACTTATTTTTATTGAGATATTATTCATACACCATAAAGTGTACATGTTAATGGTTTTTACTATATTCACCAAGTTGTACAGTCATTACCAATACCTAATTCTAGAATGTTTTCATCACCCCAAAAAGAAATCTTTCCACAGTCCCCTTACCCATCCTCCCCTCTCCTCTATGGCCCCTGGCAACCACTAATCTGCTTTCTATCTCTATGGAGTTGCTGACTCTGGATATTTAACATAGATGGGATCACACAATATGTAGTCTTTCTGAGCTAGTTTTTTTCACTTAGTATAATGTTTTCAAGGTTCCTCCATGTTGTAGCTATATGTGTACTTTATTCCTTTTTATGACTGTGTAATATTCCATTGTATAAGATCACATTTTTTCACCTAGTCATCAAATGATTAGCTGTTTTTTTAAACATATTATCCATTCAAAAACTAAACTTTAAAAAGAGAAAAAGAAACAACTCCTTCATAAAAAGCAAAAAATATAAAAGTTTTTTCTTTAAACCAAGTAAATAATGTATAAAGAAAAATAATGCATGGAAAAGCTTTGTTGGTGATTTGCCAGAAGACTCACAAGATTCAAGAGAACATTATAGTAATGGTTAAAATTTATTACAGCAAAAGATACAGAGAAAAAAACAGCAAGATAATGATCAACATTAAGAGAGTCCAGAGAAGCCCAGCACTGTCTTCCAATGTCCTTCCTTATCTGAAGACATACAGGATATGCTGCCACCCCACACCCCCAGTCTTTACCATGATATACAGTCCTCTCTGATCTCTTGCAACTCATGACCTTTCTGACCTCATCTCCTATTGCTTCTCCCCACTTCATTTCTCTGCTCTTGCCACCCTAGGAACCTTTATGTGCCTCAACCACACAGGGCTCACTCCTGCTTCAGGGCATTTGCTGTTCCTGTTTTCTTTTTCTGGAAGGTTCTCAAAATTCCTCAGAGCTCACCCCCTCACCTTGTTCATGTCTCTCCTAAAATATCACCTCATTAGAGAGGCCTTCCTGACAATTTTATCTAAAAGAGCAGCCCCTACCTACCATTCTCATTTTTCTTCACACCTGACAACAAGAGTATGTCATTAAACTGAAAATTTACTTTCTATTTGCCTGCCACTCCTTCAACTAGATTGTCTGCTCCGTGGGGGCAGAGCTGTTTCTAGTTCACTGCTAGATCCTATGACTAGCACAATGCCTGGCACACAATAGGTGCTCAGTTGGTACTTATCCAGTGAGTGAATGAATGAATGAAAGAATGACTCAGATATAAATATAGACACTGAATGGAGCAGGGAGAAAGGAAGGTATTTGGATCACAATAAGATTACTTATTCTCAGCTCAGGCTGTAGTGAAATGGTCAACTAAACTCATAAATTTTCTTTCTGGACTTGAGTATGCAAACGTATTTAATATCATAAAATTTCTTTTACAGAGATAACCTTGGTTTCCCTTTAGAGTTTAGCCATGTCTAATAAGGTTTTCTTTTTGTTTGTTTTTTGGGTATTTCCCTGGCTGGGAATTGAGCCCAGGCCTCAGCGTTGAGAGCGCCAAAACCTAGCCACTACACCAACAGGGAACCCCCAATAGAGTTTTCTTTTTCTTTCTTTCTTTCTTCTTCCTTTTTTTTTTTTTCTTGCTTTTTGGTATGTGGGTAGCTTCCTGACTGGGAATTGAACCCAGGCCGCAGCGCTGACAGCACCAGCGCCGAAGCCTTAAGCCACCATACAACCAGGGAACTCCCTCTTTCTTTTCTTTTCTTTTCTTTTCTTTTTCTTTCTTTCTTTCTTTCTTTCTTTCTTTCTTTCTTTCTTTCTTTCTTTCTTTCTTTCTTTCTTTCTTTCTTTCTTTTCTTTCCTCTTTCTTTCCTTTCTCTCTCTCTCTCTCTCTTTCTTTCTTTCTTTTTTTTTTTGTAACTTGGGGAAAACATGAAGCTAATAGGAAGGATAACTGAAGAGAGCAGTTGGATCTCCAGGATCATCAAGAGGGAGTCAGTGAAGGAGTGTGGTCTGCAGCGAGAAAGGAGGTAAGTCAAGTTTTATGTGGCATATATACAGTCATATAAAAGACAGAAAGACTGGAAAAAAACACAGAAATGTTAACTGTGGTACTGGATAGTGGGGCTGACATTTTATTTATATTTTGTTATATTTTATTATTATTCTTACTTTTTTATGATTTTAAAAATTTATTTTGTATTTTATTTACCCTTCATAAAGATGCATAACTTTTAAAATTGGGGAGGGTGGGGTGGGGATATTATTTATCATACAAACAAAAGCAGAAAATCTGTTTTCACATGCAGGAGGATCATGAATTAGAGGTAGCCATGGGCACTGACTGCAATACAGAGACTACCTGACAGGAACACGTGACAAGGATAACCACATCACAAGACTCTTGGGCTTGCCATTCTCCAGTGTCCTTTCTTTCCAGTAGCCTGTTATTGCTACTTTCTCTGTCATACACTTTGTCTCTTTTCCCCTCCCCTCCTTCTTGGTTCACCATAATTATAAAAGTGCATTCCCCATCATTTCTAAAATGGACAACTGATCACATTTTGACAGGTTGGATAATGGAAAGTCCCTTACAATCAATGGCACGTTGTAGGGGATAATGATAAATGAAGAAGACATTATCAATTTGCACAAAAGGAAAACTGATCACTTTACAGCAGAGAAACCTAGTAGACACCATGATCTTAACCAAGTGATTACAGTTAACATAATGAGTGATAAGGTACATTAACCTGTACTCTTAGATACAATGCACATCATTTATGTGTTGTTGTTGTCTTTTTTCTTGCCAAAAATCCATAGCCTTAATCAAGCCATTAGAAAGCATTCTATAAACTCAAATTTAGAGGCATTCTATAAAATAACTGACTAGTACTCATCTAAAATGTCAAGGTCATGAAACCTAAGGAAAGAATGGGGAACTGGCACAAATTGAAGAAGACTGAGGGGACATGGCAAGTAAATGCTGTGTGGGATCCTGGATTGCATTCTTGAACAGAGAAAGGACATTAGGGGGAAAATTGGTGAAATTCAAATAAGATCTCTAGTTTAGTTCATATTGTACTGAAGTTAATATCCTCGTTTTGATAACTGTGCTATGTATGGTAGGTAAATTGCTGACATTACAGGAATCTGGATGAAGGGTATGAAAAACTCCCTGTAAAATTTTTGCAACTTTTGTGTGTCTAAAATTATTTTAAAATAAAAACTTTAAAAATTGAGGTTGAGCTATCAAAATATATTTGTAGGTGCTACTTGTAATTATATTTTTCTTTCAAAAGAAGTTTTTAAAATAGCATTGACTTTTAACTTCCTTTTTAAGTCAGTATCATAGAAAATAGAGATCTATAAGTAAAAAGTTATTTTCCTTGAGTCATAGAATGACAGGTGATGCCTTTGTGTCTTTATAGTTACAGGGAAGACCTCTCTGAAGGAGCTTACAAATGGTTCTAAATCTTCTATAACTCAGTGACCCTCGGGATTATTTTGCTAGGAGTCTTCTGCTCCTGGTAAGTTTTCACTTAACAAACAGGGATGAGGTAAATATTTAATAAAAAACAATCAAATAGCAGCACATAGCTGATGAAGAATTGTATAACTGGAACCTATGTAATTTTACTAACCAATGTCACTCCAATAAATTTAATGAAGAAGAAATATAAATTAGTAGTTACAAAATAGTCATGGGATTTTAAAGTATAGCATAAGGAATGTAGTCAATAACACTATAATAACTGTGTATGGTGTCAGATGAGTACTAGATTTATTTGGGTGATCACTTTGTCAGTTATATAATATATAATCACTATGTTGTACACCTTAAACTAACATAATATTGTATGTCAACTGTAATTGAAAAATAAAAAAAGTATTTAAAGAAGAATCAAATTTTAAACTAGTGAATACTGCTGTGACTAGAAGTACTAGTATAGAATATACTGGTAGCTCAGGACAATTTGATGTAAAAGGATAAATTCACATTCATATGCCTATATAACAGGTTTCACTTGTAAAAATGTTATGCTTGTGATCATATTTGATGTCTGATGATTTTGTGGGGCTGTTTTATGTGCATTCTTTACTCAGTTCAAGTATTTTAGGAATATATGTGGGTTGACATGACTGTTCTCTGAGAATTCTTGCTGCTAAGGCCTTCCCCAATAACTTTTTGTCATAAAACTACCCAAAATAGTGAGCAGGATGGGAAGATTGGGTGTTGATATGTCATAATGAAAAAATGACAGCATTTATATTCTTTCTGGAAAACGAGTGGTTGATATCACACTGCTTCAAGTATGGAGGGCAAGGTTCAAGATATTATGGTATTGTTAGAGCAGAATATATGAAGATATTCTTAGCTATGATAATAATCACAAAGATTCCAAGTTGGTATTTTTTGTCATGACCTTCTGTTAACTCCCAAGGGCATTCACTAAAAATACCAACCTAGATAAATGGCAAACTGTAATTTCAAGAAATTGGTGCAGAATAGGTTAAGCGATATTAGGAGACTAATTTTGAAAAAATTGTGTCAAGTAGATAAGCAATTAAGTTAAAAACAGCTGTATATTAACTCAAAATAAGACTTCATGTAGCTAGAACTTAATCTATGGGCTGCACTGTCTAAAGCTCTGTCTGAAGATGGTTCTACTTTATCACTGAACACTCAACATTCATAGAGTGAGGGGCATAGCACTTCAGCACAATGCACAATTAGCTGTCAAGCTTGCCCTCCTTATTTTCATAACATACCTTCATTATGAGGCCAGTATAGAACATTATATCTATTGTGCCTTTTATGAAAGCAAAGAACCATCATCATCTGATAGAGTACATAGTGCTAATGGAGTCTTTATAAAAACAAAAAACAAACAAAAAACAAAAGCAGCAACCCAAAACTCATCAAATGATTGCTCCAGTTATTTAACCATTCATGAAAGAAGAAACAGTTTACAGATGTATTTCAAAGGTGTTTCAATTATACAAAGTGAAGGTGAGTAGCAATGTTCCATTAAACATTGAGGTATATTATGTGTGTATTATAGATATAGCAGTATAACCCATATGGGTTAATTACCCTCGTGAATAAGGAGTAATATAAAAGAAGGGAACTACAAAGCTTTTATGCAGACATGAAAATGTGATGAATGTGCTATCTAAATAGGAAATGAATTAATTGTTTGAAAGGTGTTGTATATTTGAAATATTAATGGTTTCATTAAAATGTGAGAATGTAATGACTATGTAAATCATTTATATCCTGTGTGATTGGTCATTAAGGTATTAACAAAGTGTAAAATTATTTTAAAAACACTGAATGCTCTGGGGTACAGTTCCAGTAGATAGCATATTTAACTAATTAATTGTGTTATTAATATTCATTGGTGAAAATGGCAATATTTCATCTTTTCTTATAGCTGAGTAATATTCCATTGTGTATATGTACCACAGCTTCTTTATCTAGTCATCCGGAGATCATCATGCTTAGTGAAATAAGCGAGACAGAAAAAACAAAGAACTATATGACTTCACTCATATGAGGAATATAAAACTGAAAGCAAAGAAAAAAAGAAATGAAGAAACAAATAACCCATGGACACAATCAATAGTTTAATGTTTATTTGGGGACGAGTAGGATACAGAGGGGAGAAAGGGGAGGGGTGGGAGGGGGGAAGCTAAATATAAGGTGATGGAAAGAGAAGTCACATAAGGTGGTGAACTGATTTTGCATCAAGTTGACAATGCACTGTAGAATTGTATGCCTGAAACCTATGTAATCCTTGCTAACAGATGTCACCCCAATAAGTCTAACAATAAAAATGAATTAAAAAATATTCATTGGCTATTATGTATATACTTTCTGAGTTAAAGATTTTACAAGCTTTAAAGTGGTAGTGTAGTATGTATTTTGTTAATCACTTTCCATATTACTTTTCCTCCAAATGTTTCCTTTATGGCACTTAAATGCCTTTAAGTGGGAGAACTGACCTGAAGTATATCAATGATTAGGAAATTCACACATCTCCTTCCACCAAATGCCTAGAATGACAGAATTTACAAAGCCTTCGGGGAACTCCATATCAAAGAGTAAACCATAAAACCTGATACTTAGTTTGAAGACCTAACATCACACTCATGGCAACTAGAGCTGGGCATACACAAGGGCTGTCTGGAAAAAAATACAAATGTAAATGCCTGTATTTTTCATATTACATTGCTGGGTACTTTCCAAACAGCACTTGTACATTTGGAACATGAATTTGTAGTTTTAAATAATAAACCATAACCAAATAGAATTGTTTCGAAGACTCCAAAAAAATCTTAGTTAATATTAAAAAAAATCCTTCATTTAATTCACTTTAACAGTGATACACAGTTATTTATTTATGCTATCTTACTGGAATCTCCACAATAATCATGGAGGTTAAGTGAAGAAGAATTACCCATCTGTTAGAGATGCAGTAACTCAAACTTTATCAGATTAAGTAGCTGAGGTGAGTAGTGGGGCTAGGACTGTATCTCAGAGCTCCTGAAACAACATATGTAAAGTGCCTAGTGCAGTGCCAGACCGTCTATATGTGCTGGATGAAAGGCACCTTTCCCCCCACTCCTAACTAATCCTGTGCTCTTTTCCACTTCATTGCATTGTCCAGTCCTGCAGCAGTAGATTTAAATAATACGCAAATAATTGTAGATGAAACATGAATGATACCAAAATGAAGAAAACAGAATAAGCCCCATAATCACAATAACTGCTGCAAATAAGAGCATCCCAGACATTTACAATAATAGCCATTACTATTATCTTTATGATAACAAGTTCCCATTCTTGAACTGGAATGGTCTACAACAAAAACTAGTAACTATAAAACAAGTAAAAGTAACTACTTAAGTATGATATCACTTGATAAAATGCTTTCCAAAAAAAATATCACATGAAGGAATATATCTCTACTAGCCAATTTAGCCATAAATAAAAATGAGGTAAAATTGGTCATAATGAGGATAAAACAATATCAAGAAATTGAAAGGTTCTTTTTTTTTTTTTAATTCATTTTTATTTTTTTTATTTTTTTTTAATTCATTTTTATTGTTAGACTTATTGGGGTGACATCTGTTAGCAAGGATTACATAGGTTTCAGGCATACAATTCCACAGTGCATTGTCAACTTGATGTATAATAAGTTCACCACCTAATGTGACTTCTCTTTCCATCACCTTATATTTAGCTTCCCCCCCTCCTCTCCCACCCCCTCCCCTTTCT
>PVJL010006196.1:0-95907 GCA_004026885.1 Lyroderma lyra | reverse complement strand
TTTTTTTTTTTTTTTAATTCATTTTTATTGTTAGACTTATTGGGGTGACATCTGTTAGCAAGGATTACATAGGTTTCAGGCATACAATTCCACAGTGCATTGTCAACTTGATGCATAATAAGTTCACCACCTAATGTGACCCCTCTTTCCATCACCCTTTCACTTTGAATCTATATGTGTCCTCATAGCAGAGGTGTGTTTTTTTGGAGGCAGATCATGGTTGGACTTTATTATTTTATCTAATCTGCTACTCTGTCCCTTTTAATTGATGACTTCATTCTACTTACATTTAGAGTGATGATTGATATGAGGATTCCTATAGCTTTTTATTTTTTGTTTCCTGGCAGTTTAGTGTCTTAATTTTTTCTTATTTATTTTTGTTTCTGTCTCTTATTTTAATTTGGTGGGGTTCTATAATTTTTTCATGTGTTTCCTCTTTTTTTAGATAATGTATCTCAATTCTGAATATTTTTAAGTGGGTACAATTAAGTAAATGTAAAATTAAGTTTAATGTATACAGTAGTACCTTTTCTTAAATATGCTACTTATTGTCATTTCCCTCTGGAAATTCAGACCTTTACTTCTTGAGCTTTTATGTTTTTGCTGTCACAAATTATCTCAATTTATTTTGACTTTATGTTTCAAGTCAAAATGCTTCCTTTAGTGTTTCCTGTAATACAAATTTCTTGTTGGAAATTTCCCTCAACTTCTGTATATCTAGAAAAGTCATTATTTCTTCTTTATATCTAAAGAATAAGTTTGGTGGATAAATTATTTTTGGCTGGTAGGTTTTTTTTTCCCCAGTATTTCAAATATTTGGTTCCACTTTATTTTGACTTGTAGAGTTTTTGTTAAGAAGTCTGATGATAATCTGGGCTTTCCTTTATAGGCTACTGTCTTTTATTTCCTGGCTGCCTTTAGAAAAAAAGAATTCTTTCTTTGTTGTTGGTCTTTGACAGCTTCAATATAATGTGCCTTGGAAAAGGTCTGTTGGGGTTCAGTTAGTTAAGTATTCTATTCACTGCTTGGATCAAGAATCCAGTTCTTTTCAAAGGTTTGGGAAGTTCTCTTTGACTATTTGTTTGAATATACTCTCTGTGTCCTTCTTGCTTTCTTTTCTTCTGGTAAACTCAACATTTTTATGTTATCTTTTTCTGAAAAAGTCAAATAGTTTTTGTAGTATTTTTTTTAACTCTTAAGTCTCACTCTTCTTTTATTTGTGCCATTTTTATATTTCTGTCTTTGATATCACTAATTCTTTCATTCATCTGGTCAACTCTGCTTCCTAAGCTAGCTATTTCATTCTTCATCTATTTTACTGAGTTTTCCATCTCCAGAATTTTTATTTGCTTCTTTAATATTTCAGTCTTTTAAAATATTCATTTTGTTTGTGAATTTTCTCACTTAGTTCATTAAACTGCCTGAGAATTTTTTGTTTGTTTCTTTCTTCTCATTGAGTTGTTTGAGAACTGCAATCTTAAATTTTTTGTCATTTAAATTAAATATTTCCATGTATTTAAAATTCTATTTAGGAGATTTTTAACTTTTTTTTTTTTTGAGCAGTTCTGTTTCCTTAGATATTCGCAACTGTTATAAAAAGATCTTCTCTTTTGCTTCCCAGTAGGTGTTGCTGGAACATTTTACTTTCTCTCTTGGGCTGCAGCAGTTTATTTTATCTTGGTTTTTCTGACTTCTTACAATGGGAGATTTCCTGGGAGATGGGCTTCTTCTCTTTGACCTAGTCATCTTGGTCTCAGTGCACTACCCCTATGGGAGGTTCTGGTGAGTAATGGGGCTCTGTGCCTCTAAAACCCTAATGCTGACCCTGTAGGCAGATGCTCCAGCTTCTGTGTGTCTCAGCATTTTTGGACACCCCTGCAGCCTTCACACATGTAAGGTGAGGGCAGAGTTTTGGGGGTGAAACATGGTTTTGTTTGTGGCACAAGATAATGGCAAATTTTAGTCCACAGCTGACTTAGCTCCTGCAGCTTCTTCTTGTAAACATTTGGCAAAGGTGGGGAAGGCAAGCTCCAGCAGGGTGGGCAGATGCTGCCAGGCTCCATTTATTTGTTTTCTGCCTGTCAATGAGAATAATATGGGCTTTTGCCTCTGTATGCTTCAAGGTCTCTACCCTTAATGCTGGGTTCAACCATATTACAAGGGCTGTCCAGAAATCATCCATTCAGCCATATAATATAATAAAAATAGGTAATTATGATTGAAGTTTTTCTCAAAAACCTTTATACATGCTGCTTTCTCAGTCAGTAATGTACAGGACTAGAGAAGGTACATGTACCACTGTCTCAGTGCTTTTCTCTCCTGGGACCACACTGAGTTCTGGGCTTGCTTTTTGCACCTGCTGCATCCCAGTCCTTCTTTCTCTTGGGACCATGCTGAGCAATGGGCCCATGCTCCATGCACACTACCACCTTAGTTCTTTTCTCTCCTGGAATTGCACTGAGCCTCAGTTTTGAATTTTGTGCCCACTGCATCCCAGGCTTTTTTCTCCCTGGACTACTCTGAACTCAGGACCCAGGTTTTGTGCCTACCACTTTGGCAGTCTCTCTCTCTGTCTCTCTCTCTCTCTCTCTCTCTCTCAGAAATGTGCTAAGCTCTGGGACTGCATTCCTCAGCCCCTATCTCACTCTTTCTCTTTTCCAGGCTCTAGACTACATCCCATGGCCCCCCATCTTTTCATATCCCTCTTTGCACCCCATTGTTTTCCAGTTTTAGGTTTTTTCTTGCAATAAGTGAGTTTTTCAGCTGTAATTATGTGTTGCTTAGAGATTCCTTTGTTGAATTATAGTTATTCAATTTGTTGTAATTTTCAGGATAGGTTTCAAAAACTCATGTCATGCCACCATTTTAATGATGTGCTCCAACAGTGACTTGAGGTTTTATTCTTTGAGAGTGTTTAACTTAAATTATGAGAGTGAAGTAGATGTTTCACTTCTTTTCCCAGTGACATCTGACATTTTATACATAATGTTAATTTTATTTCACCTTTTAGCTAAGTGTTATATATAAAATCTGATCACCTGAATAAGTTAATATGCCCATGGAGATAAAAAATGTAGTCAAACAAGTAGGAATGGCTTGCTCTAAGTACTTTTCTTTCAACCTCAGGGGGTTCTACTGTAAGGTAGTGACATTGAGTCTAATAAAACTTTAGTTTTTGTGTCTATGCTATAGTAAACATTAGAATTATCAATAAGCTCTTTTAGAAAATGACAGAAAACATAGAAATTTTGTCTAGTAGATAAAGACATTTGGGGCCACCTTTCTTTCCAGGTATAATAAGTACAAATGGCCTTCGATAGGCATTTAGATTGTGTATAGAACATATAAAAACAGTAAACAAAACTAAATTCATATGGAACTTTCTGTAATAATATTTATAATTATAGTACATGACACTTATTCACTGTGAACATAATATTTGAAATAAGATATATGATGAAAATTAGTGTCTAAAACAGGGGTCCCAATCCTTGGGCCACACATTGGTACTGGTCAATGGACTGTTAGAAACCAGGCCACATAGCAGGACGTGATTGGTGGGCCAGTGAGCAAAGCTTCATCTGTATTAATAGCTACTGTCCATTATTTCATTATTGACTGAACTCTTCCTCCTGTCAGATCAGTGGTGGCATTATATTTCCATAAGAAAGAGAACTCTATTGTGAACTGTACTTGCAAGGGATCTAGGTTACATACTCCTAATGAGAATTTAATATCTGATTATCTGAGTTAGATCTGAGGTGATGATGCTAGTTCTAGGAAACAACTGCCAGCAAAGATTAACATTAGCAGAGATGTTTGATTGCACAGAGACCATAATCAATCAATTGCTTGCAGATTCAAATCAAAACCCTATCAGTGAGTTGCAAGTTACAGTTAAGCTGCATCTGGTGGCAGGCTTTTTAGTGGCAAGTGAGTTGATGTAATTCAGTTGTACAGCTGCATTTGGTGACAAGTTTTAAGTCAGAATTCAATATTTATTTTAGTCCATGGATAGACCCCCCACACATTATTTTATTTACCACTTCAGTTCATACCTCTTTCCCACACTGCACATTTGTCTCTGTCACAGTTTTACTAAGCCCACAAGTTGACACTAACCAAAATGAATAAAAACCAAATGTCACTGGAGAGGCTCTTTGAAAAGTGGGAGAGACAAAATGATGAGATAACAAAAGACTTTAAGACTGCCAACAAAAGAAAACTACATTAAAAAAAAAACACTAAGAGTCCTATTGAAATTATATGTTCACTGCAACAGATCATTCACATTCTTTAAGATAGTTTATTTAATACCAGGGGTGCAAAAAATGTGTACACATTTTAAGCAATATTATCTATGTATTATGTTTCAAAGTTGGATTGAATTATAGTAGTGATGTGTAGTATGATACTCACTCAAGTGATGGCATTAATCAAATGAATGTTAGCATCACCATGGGACAGACAAGACAGTAAAAATTGGTGGAAGCATAGTTGTCATTCAATGAGCAGTAGACTATTTTAAAGTGGTATTTGAAATTCAAGAATGTTGTTTGAGGTTTTCTCATGTTCATCTGAATTAATACCGGTTGACTTCTAACTATGGTGGACCTTAAAGGACGTGATGTACCATAGAAAACCAGCTACACTGCTGGTACTTTGGAAAAAAATTGAAATGGCATTCACAGTGATGCGAGTGGATACTTTGGTCAACGTTGCTTAAGCAGTAGTCCTCCATAATCAAGTGTGTTTGGACACTGATGGCAATCACTTTGAACATCTCTTATAATTGCAGAAGTCAAATGTGACTTGTATTCATCTTTTGTTATTGGTATATATTGAGTATTGCAATTTTAATACAATTTTCTGCTTTCTAAAAATATAAATTGTTTGACACATTGTATGTGGTTGCTGGCTACCCAACAAAGCCATAAAACCTTCAAAACTGCTTTGCCATATGGAGACCAAGTACTTTGCATTATAAAACAAGTCCATGGAATTTTTCATAAGAAAAATATGTGAACCAAAGAACAGAAGCAATTGTTGAAGGCTACCACCTCATCAAATGTGTCTGCACTGAGAGCATCATTCTTTATAGTTAACCACTTTCTTAAAACTAAGAAGCCCTTTGCTATTGGTGAAGAGTTGGTCCTATCTGCTACCAAAGACATTTTTTGTGAACTTTCAGGAGAGGCTGCAGTTCAATTATTTTTCCAGCTAGCATTATAACTAGACAGATTGATGAAATAGCAGAGTATAATGAAGCACTATTGTTAGAGTTAATAAATCACTGTACTATGCAATTCAGGTTGATGAGTCTACTGATGTTGACAAGGCAACAATGCTTGTTTTTTGCAATATATTTTTCAGGAGGATATGCATGAAAATATGTTATGTGCAATTGTGTTGCCAACTAACACCACAGCTACAGTCTTTGAATGACTACATATAAGGAAAACTAAATTGGTTATTTTGTGTCAGTTTATGCATTGATGGAGTGGCTGCCATGACAACATAGCTTTCTGGTTTTATTACTTGTGTCAAAGAGGTTGCTTCTGAATATGAGTCTGTGCACTTTGTCATTCATAGATACATGCTGGCTAGCTGAAAATGTCACCTGAACTTAACAACATTTTGCAGAATGTGATTAAAATTATTAACCACATTAAAGTACATGCCCTTAACTCACATCTGTTTGCACAGCTCTGTGAAGAGGTAGACACAGAGCACACACATCATCTCTTATACACAGAAGGGAGATGGCTTTCTAAAGGTAGATCACTGGTCAGAGTTTTTAAGTTATGAAAGCAACTGTGGAGCTTTCTTTTAGAACAACAGCCACCACTGGAAACACATTTCAGTGACATAGAATGGGTCAAAAAAACTTGCTTACTTGTGTGACATATTCAATCTGCTCAATGAACTAAATCTGTCACTTCAAGGGAGAACGACAAATGTGTTTGAGTCATCAGATAAAGTGGCTAAATTAAAAGCCAAATTGGAATTTTGGGGGGGGGGTGACAGATGAATATTGGGATTTTTGATGTGTTACAAATATTAGCAGAGATTTTGAAAGAGACTGAGCCAGGTCCTTTTCCTCCCAGCTGATGCATGATCACTTATTTTAGCTTTCAAAAGAGTTTGAGCATTACTCTTCAACCACAAAAGACCCCTGAACTGAGAAAGAATGAATCTGTGACCTCTATGTGAATAAACCAGGTGAATCAACTTTGTTCATACTAGAAGAGAATTAACTGCTTGAGATCACAAGTGACAATGGCCTTAAAAGGACATTTGAGACAACTTTAAATCTCTATACATTCTGGATTAAAGTCAAAGCAGAATATCCTGAGATTGCCACAAAAGCACTGAAAAGCCTTCTTTCATTTTCAACATTCTATCTTAGAGAAAAATGGTTTTCTGCAGTGATAACAATCAAACTAAGATTATGGAGTAAACTGGACACAAGCAACACACTTTGGTTGTCACTCCCAGATTGGACTGTCTAGTTTCAAGAAAACAAGTTTAGGGCTCCTACTTATTCTGCATTATGGTGAGTTGTATAATTATTTCATTATATTATAATAATAAGAGAAATGAAGTATACAATAAATGTAAAGTACTTTAATCATCCTGAACCACCTCTCCCCCACACCCCAGTCTCTGGATAAATTGTCTTCCACAAAACCAGTTTCTGGGGTCAAAGATGTTTAGGACCACTGGTCTAAAATATATACTTGACTTATATATAGCCTTTTTTGTTTAGAATAATGAAAGCAGAAAAAGCAGGATTGTCATTTGCAAAGTGGAGATAAGAATGATTATTTTTTTTATCAATAGTACAGAAGTATGTGGATCATTAGAAATTGATTTCACTTGAGGGATAAAATCCTGTAGAATCTTAGTTTCTTAGAGATGTTCTGGATGACCTTTAAGTTACTTTCTTAACTTCTGCTTCTATTGTTATTATTTTAGTCTGGAAACTTGCTACACTCTACAAAAGTTTTGCTTAGAAAAATCATCTGATATAATAAAGTTTTAGATTTACTAAAAGAGACATAAAATTTGTGTCTTTTAAAAACTGTAAATTATAATGAAATAATATATTTCTCCTAAAAATGTTAAACTCAGAAAGAAAAATGTCTAAAATATCAATGATATTTTAGAAAAATGAATTAAAGTAGTAAATTATATAAAGTCCTAGAAAGGTTTTGTATAAGATTTATGTCAGAAATTTTCAGCTTTCAAAGCAAGACAACTGTGATGTATAATTGTGGATTAAACTATACAAATGGTAAAACAGGCCATGGTGCATTCGCCTAATGTTCACAGCTTTTACTTTAGATACTTTTTAAAAACAGTATGGAAATACAAGCAAATTATTTAGAAATGTTTTTAAGTGCAAGAAATTGCAATTTTAGAATCATTCCAAAAATGGAATCAAAACATGTCTAAAATACCCTCAAAACTAACTTTGCATTTGCTAATGGCCATTTTATATCAAAGTTTATATCTATTAATATGTAACTTTACAGAAATTAATTTATTGCCTTTGGGACTTCTGTTATTCAAGTAAGTGTTTAAAAGGTAATTAATATCTAATATTAATGATTAACTTTAAAAGACAGAAATTATATTTCTACCATTTTGCATCCTATAGACTTAGATAACTTATGCAAATGGTTGCAAAGCAAAATGTCATTATGAATAAGCTAAATTAAACTTATTTTAGTTTGAAAAGAATAGGTTTGACATTTAGAGAGACCTTTCCACATTTGTTTCATATCTTCCAACATTTAGCAAGTAGTCTTTTCAGAATCCAAATTTTACGTAAACAAACATTTTAGTTTAGCCTGTTTTAATAGCATATTGTGATCTGTACATTGCATTTACAAAAAAATGTTTAAAAACAAAGTATTTTCTTACCTCTATTCACTTTGAAAGTTTCAATTTTTAATTTCAATTTAAGGATTGCAAGATCCTTCCTATTTATTTGTTTTCCTCTTACTCCCCAGATAATTTGAGATGGTCTATAGTTAAACTTAACCATAGGATTGATTTAGTATTATAGAATGGTAAAAATTAATTTAATAAAGAAAAACACTGGAAAATGGTTTTGAAATTTACTTGCTGTTGAAAATATAAAAGAATACCTTTATATAGAATATTCTGATAATAAAAATCAATTAAATAAGCAGCATAAATATGACACTGTATATGTTTCTTCAAACACAAAAAGACACACATAGCATGTGTTAAACATCTATACATGGAGGCACAAATGCAACTCAAGAGGCAGCAGTCTTTAACAACTTATCTTTATGTTTTATTTCAAACTTTCTACCAGAAAAGACAAAGATGACAGTAAAAAAAAATGTATGCTTTAAAAAAAAGAAAATCGGGTAGAGGCCACACATTGATTGAGATAGGCAAATTTTTTATTCAGACCATCTCTGAAAACAGTTAGCAATGGAGGACATTTTATATTAGGTACATTAAAAGGTAATGCAAAGTATATAACTGATAAAAAATTATAACTACATAAAAAACACCTCTATTTATGTATGTTTTTATATAGATTCCTTGTGAAGACTGTGCCAACATATCAAAGAAGAACATGAGAACATGGGTGTTAGTGTTACATAGATATGAGCTAGTCCTGGCATTGCCCGCCTGGTACCAACTAAGTGACAATGATCAAAGTAATTAATATTCTAATCCTCTGCTTTTGTTTTAATTCGGTTTTTGCTTTTTTTTTTTGCTTTAACACAGCTTGCAGAATTGAACTTGTTCTTACATTCCACTCTTTCAATAAATTTTTAACTTATGTCATATTTTTTTTATTTTTTTTTTATTTATTTTTTTTTTTGCTTTTTGGTATGTGGGTAGCTCCCTGACTGGGAATCGAACCCAGGCTACAGCACTGACAGTGCCAGCGCCGAAGCCTTAAGCCACTACACCATCAGGGAACTCCCAACTTATGTCATATTTTATTAGTTTTCTCACCTATTATGATAGCATGCCTTTCTAATAATATAGTGTGACAAAGAAGATGTTTTAAGTATTTACATAATTACATATATTATACATTAATGTAACATAAACATGAGTATGATATGATGTTAAATAATATGATTAACACATGTATCTTTCACTAGTAATGTATGAGAGATTCATTTACTCTGCATCCGTACCAGAATTTGGCAAAATTGTTGAAAATCAATTGACCATGTGTATGAATTTATTTCTATAATCTATTATGTTTTGTTGTTTTATGGGTTTATTCTTTGTCAGTACAAATTGTCTTGTCTACCATATGTTTAGATTAGATCTTGGAATCATGTAAGGTACGCCTTATAACTTCGTTCTTATTCAACGTACTTTGGCTTTTCTTGTTGTTTTTGAAGAAATTTACTCGTAGTATAAAGATAAAATCCTGTCTGAATTTGTTTTGAGATTACAATATATTTATAGTTCATATTGGTGACATTTATATCTTCACACTGTAGAGACTTCCAATCTATGAATATAGTACATTTCTCTAAGGATTTAGGTCTTCTTTGATGTCCATCATAAGCATATTCTACTTTTCAGCATACAGATTTTTTCACATATGTTGATAGACATGACTATTTCTTATTTTTATATTATAAAAATGGCATATTAAAATTTTTAATTAGTCATTGTTAGTGTTTAAAATTTGATTAATTTTTGCGTATTTACCTGGCATGCATTGATACCATTAAACTTATTTCTTAGTTCAAATGTGTTATTTTTAGTATATTCTTTCATATGTTTTCCATAGAAAAACATCTTGTCTGTGAATAGAGAATTTTACCTTTTTTACTTTCCAGTATGTACACCTCAAATTTCTGTCTGTTGCCTGATTGCACTGACTAGGACTACCAGTATGATATTGAATAGATGTCTTTATTTAGTGGTGAAAGTAGGTATTTTCACCTTGTTCCAAGTTTTTGAGAAATACCAATTAGTATTTCACTATTAATTGTGTTAATATCTGTAGTGTGTGTGTGTGTGTGTGTGTGTGTATTATTGATTTTTATGCTATGAATCAAGTTGAAAATATTCTGGTTTTTATTCCTAGTGTGTTTAGACTTTTCTATCATGGATAAATGTTGAATTTTGTTAACTATATTAAGATATGTATTTTTATCTTTTGTCTGTTAATAAGGTGAATTACATTGGTTGATTTTCAAATGTTGAACCATCCTTATATTCCTGGTATAAACCAAAATTGGTTATGACCTATTATATTGTAAGTTTTCATATTGCTGGATTTTATGCTTTACATGTGCATATGTATAGTTGTTTTTTAAAGTTATTATATAATTAACATACTACATCCTTAGTTTTATATGTACATCATAGTGATTTGATATTTATATAATGTACAAAATAATTCCCCATGATATATGTCTAGTTGCCATCTGACACCATACAAAGCTGTTACAATATTATTGAATATATTCCCTATACTGTATATCTTATCCTTATTATTTATTTATGTTACCACTGGAAATTTTTACCTTTTAATTCTTTCAACCTATTTTGGTCACCTCACAACACCTTTCTTTTGGCAACCACCAATTTTCTGTAGCTATAATTTTGTTTTTATTTTGTTTATTTTGTTGTTGTTGTTCTTTTAGATTCCACATACAAGCAAAATCTTGTGGTATCTGACTTGTCTGTTTGACTTATTTTACTTAGTATAATCTGTCTACATCAGGGGGTCAAAACTTTTGGCTTCCCTGGACCACATTGAAAGAAGAATTGTTTTGGACCAAACATAGAATACACTAACACTAATGATAGCTGATGAATTTAAAAAAGGTCCATGCATAATTTTTGTTATGTTTTAAGAAAGTTTACAAATTTGTGTTGGGTCATATTCAAAGACATCTTAGGCCATGTGTAGCCTGTGGGCCATAGGTTGCAAATGGCAATGTTACATTTTTTATGGCTGAGAAATATTTCAATATGTGTGTGTTTGTATATGTCTGTATGACATCCTTTTTTAGGTATTCATCTGTTGATAGACACTTAGTTTGCATCCTGATCTTGGTTATTATAAATAATACATTAATAATTTAGTTTTGGATCTTTTCTGATAAATACCCTGAAGTGGACTTGCTGGATCAAATGAAAGTTCTTTTGTTAATTTTCTAAGCAACCTTCATATTGGTTTCCATAGAGGCTACACCATTTTGCATTTTCACCAGCAGTGTAGAAGCATTCGCTTTTCTCTACCTCTTTGCCAAGACTTTTTTTTGTCTTTTGGATAAGAGTCATTCTGACAAGTGTGAGGTGACATCTCATTGTGGCTTTGAATTGTATTTCCCTAATGATTAGTGAGGTTGAATATCTTTTTATGTGCTTGTTGGCCCTCTTTATGTATTCTTTGGAAAAATATTTATTTAAGTTCTCTGCCTATTTTTTAAAATAAAATTTATTCAATTTATTGGTGTGACATTGGTTAATAAAATTATATAGTTTCAAGGGTACCATTCCATACTATATTATTTGTATATTGCATTGTGTATTCACCACCCAAAGTCATATTCTTTTGTCACCATATATTTGACACCCTTTACCCTCTTCTACCTACCCCCAACCCACTTTCCTTCTGATAACCACCACATTATAATTTATGTCTATGAGTTTTTGTTTATTTGTTTTTTTGTTTGTTCATTTGTTGTTTTCAGTTTTATATATCACACGTGAATTAAATCATGTGGCTTTTGACTTATTCAGTATATCTGGACATGCTCTTCTGACCTTCAAAATTTCTGGTAGTAACAAACTGGCCTAGAAATATCAACTCTGAATCTGTACTCCACACTATGACAAGCAAATGTGGCTAATTATTATAGTGGACTCATGCATTATACCCCAATTTTTTTCAAGATATGCAAGTACTTTTACCTCAACATTCTCCTAAGCAAGTCTCGAATGATGAAAAATTCAGATTTGGTCTGTTAGAAAATACATTAGAGTATAAAAGTTTTCACAAACCAATGAAAGAAAGCTCTATCAGATATTGATACCAATGGGACAATTATAAAACATAAACTGATTTTTCTTGGATTTATCTTTCTCAATTAAAGAGATGTACTTACTACTTATAGTACTGGAAAATTGTTCCTACTTCTAGAACCCAAGTAGAGAAAATATTCCCCCCATCCTTTGATAGCAGATGTTCTTCAGAAAGAGATGGCCTCCACCCAATGTTCTTGGAATAAGATCACAGATATTTGTATTTTAGTTTGAATTCTGTTATTTACTTTTTATTTTGTTTTATTTCAATTTTAAACAAAGCTGGTCTAAGAAAATATTAAATATTTTTATTTTTAAGGCTTCTATTAATAATATCATGTTTGCCTCTTTAGTCCTTCTTTGTTTGAGTCCACTAGCTGGCTATAATCATTAATGTACTGAGTAAAGTAAATAGCCCATCCAACTATTGGATTTGATCCATTTTCCTTTAAGAACCACACAGCTTCTCTGTGATACATTTTCTTGTAATGGATTATTGGATATCCTGGGTATCTAGACTCAACCATTAAGTAACATTTTAGGTAAAGAATACCATAAGACACATTTTCTTGTTATAGATTTTGTTGTTTCTATAATTATCTTTAATTTACAACTAGCTTCAAATTATCTGAATTTACCTTATACTTTTCTTAGATGCTAGTTGCTTAAGTGTTTCACTTAATGTTCCTATTAATCTCTTTGCTTTAGTATTTTCCTGTGAGCCTGCTCTTAGATTTTTTTCTAAATTCTCTTGTCATGCCATTAGTGGTAATCTGCTGTTGTATGTTCCCGGTGATTGCTAGGCACTTGAGGATAGGATGAGTGGAGAAGTGTTTTCTGTATTAATTCAGCCTAAATTGTATTCAGAGCCTGTGTCTCTAGACCTTGACAAAGGAACTTTCAAATTTATTCTGCACCTGTGTAGTGCTTGGAAACCCAAAATTATCTAGTCCAGATAAGATTTCTTGCCTCTTTCCAGGGAGTAGAAATGTTTCATTTTGTCCTTCCTTATCTTAGTCACAATAGACATTACCCTTCTGCCTTTAGGGTGACAATTTGCTGTCTAGTGGCTTAAGGCTCTGTAGAGGATTGAAGGATAAAGAATAGGGGATTCAACTTGCTCTTTCTCCCACAGTGGCTGAGGCTCTCCTATTCCATGACTGCACCAAGAGGGAGTATTTCTTTTTATATTTTCCTCTAAAGTTTCTTGTGAACAAGTGATGAGGTTTGTTGAGGAAAGCCTGTCAGGGTGTGTGAATTATTCTTTGTGGCTCCCAGGGTTTCTATACTTTCATCCTAGTCTGCTTCAGACTTTAACATTTTGTTAGCAATTTTTACTGCATTATTGTTAACAGCTTTTATGGTATCTGGCATCTCTTTATTCAATGCTCTGCCCCAGATAAGTAAATGCTTACACTTCATCAATCTTTGGGAAGATATAGTTTCATTTCAAACACTTTCTGTGACCTTAATTTTCTAATGGATTAAAGACAAGTCATGATTTTGTTGAGTAGCTAACTTTTTTTGTGTGTGGTAATAGAAATGCCTTTTCCAGAGCTCAGGTATTATTTTTAATAACTTAGTAACTCATAATTTTAAGTCCCCCTCATAACTTTTTGAAAATAATAAATGCATAACATTTAATCTTAAAAACTATTTTAATCAGTTGTTCGCTATTAATATCCTCATTTAAAAAATACAAACAACAGTATTTTGAAATATTCTGTTTGTAAATCTTGTAGAATTAATGATCAAATTCTGCCTTTTTAAATAATGTGTGAAAAGACTATTGTGAAACAGAAAGAAGACAATAGAATGATAACAAACACAGATGTTTAAAGAAGTGTTGGTTTTAGGAACTATTCCCTACCTGGAATTGAATCTTTTAAAAATATGCAGGGCACACTTTGGAAGACTTTCTGTACCTCCAGAGATGAAATAACCCATTTTAGAGACTCATGAGTTAATTAATGCAAAATATCTGAAACCTCATTATTTTTAAAGAAATAACAAAGAACTGCATGATTTCACTCATATGCGGAATATAAAACTGAAAGCAAAGAAAAAAAGAAATGAACAAACAAATAAACCATGGACACAATCAATAGTTTAATGTTTATTTGGGGACGAGTGGGTTAGGGAGGGGAGAAAGGGGAGGGGGTGGGAGAGGAGGGGCGGAAGCTAAATATAAGGTGATGGAAAGAGATGATGGTGAACTTATTATACTTCAAGTTGACAATGCACTGTAGAATTGTATGCCTGAAACCTATGTAATCCTTGCTAACAGATGTCACCCCAATAAGTCTAACAATAAAAATGAATTTAAAAAAAAAAAGAAATATTTGCTAGTTTCATTATTTAAAAAAAAATTTTTTTTGGATGGTTTCCTGAGTGGGAATTGAAGCCAGGTCATGGTGGTGAGAGTGCCAAGGCCTAACCACTACACCACCAGGGAATCCCCCTTGTTTCATTATTAATAAGACCAACCCAATGGTGGATTAAAATATAGAAGATAAAGAACATGAAAACAGTGAAATAACAGTTATCCAGCAAACTGATCATTTGGATTGATTCAGTTACACAGTTAAACACAACTGAAGAGATAATTGTTTAATTACTTTTACCAATTTTACATCATTGTTAAGTATCCAGAATAGGCTCATGACAGATAAGCCATATTTCATAATATCAAAAGGTGTCAAAACCAAAAATATTCAATGTTGTTTATTAAGCAATGTTTATATTCTCTGGGTAACAGATGTGCAGAAAAAAAATTTTTTTATAAAAATCAAGAATCCTGAATGTATATACTTGTGTTACTAAAAGAGTATTCCACTTATTCATAAGTATGGGATACATGGGTGCTTTCAAAGGCCTGAAATTTTTAAAGTTATTCATTATTTATGCATGTGTTTGACCAATTACTTAACCAAATTCCTGAAATAATAATTGTAAACAATGAAAAAGTAAACCTTGGATTAGATGATAATGCTAACAACAATAAAACTGTTTTATATAATTCTTGTAACTGAGTCAATTTTGAGAAAGTCTACATATCAGAGAATGTTCATGAATAAGTTAACTGCAAAATATGCATTCAAGTTAAATAATAACATATAATTGGTAAAATTGTTAAGTACTCTCTATCAAATGTTCATATAATTCTTTTAAAGGCAGTAATTTTAATTGGACATAATACATTTATGATCCAGTTCACTTATTTAATGACATAATTTCTGGAATATGTGATTAGGAATGCATCAGTGATATTAAAAGGCTGATTGTCCTTCCCGAACACTTAATTACAATGACCCAATGGCTTTTCCATTAATACCAATAAAACCCTTTATATTATGATATTCAAAACTATCAACTAGTTGCACCTCCCCCTTCTTATATTACAATCTAAGTTTATGACAACTCACTTCCTCAAATAACCTTAGTTACACTCTTTCTTTTTTTTTTATTTAATTCATTTTTATTGTTAGACTTATTGGGGTGACATCTGTTAGCAAGGATTACATAGGTTTCAGGCATACAATTCTACAGTGCATTGTCAGCTTGCTTGACAACTACTCTCCTTCACTATTGTTCCATACATATCCAGTAGTGCACTGACTTTCATTAATTTTTATTAATACCACTCAAATTTCTTTCAAATGTTTATTATTTTTCATTGCCCCACCATTGAATTAAATTATAATTATATACAGTTTATTTGGCATATAGAACCAAATATGTTTGCTCTGTGGTCTCCTTGCAGCAGAATTTATTATCATTCAGCAAATCTAACAAGCATGATTATGTCATTATGCCTTTAAATTCTGTGATAGGAAGAGAATGTGTAATCCCACTCTAGGTATAATTTCTGTTATAAATATTCTGCCCCCTACAGATAAATTTAAGTCCTACATTTTCTGATTTTGTTGTACTCATATTTGGTATACATTTTTCAAAATACAATTACTAGTTCATATTACTTTTAGATTATGAGATCTTGAGAAATAAATTTTATGCTTTCCTTTTTAAGCAGAACAAAGTCACTGATACAAAGTAAGCATTCCATAATTGTTAGTTGAATTAATTAATGATTTCATAAAATCATAGAATTTTAGCTATAGAAAGTATTTATCACTTCTAACATGAATGTGAGTCACAGTTCAATTCTCGATTTCAATCTTACTACAACATTTAATATTTCAAGACTATCAAGTATTAGTGTAATGATAGAGAAATAGACCCACAAAATTGAGTGTTGATAAAATTCTAAGAAGAAAAGAAAAGTTGTTTTAGTAGATGGCACATGCACAATAGATATCTATAAGGGAGAAAATGAATCATGACCTTAATTCTATGACAACACAAAACTTGTTTAGAATAGTACACAAATACAAACATAAAAGCTAAAATTAAAAGAAAACTCTCTAAAGATATCATAAAAATTCCATAAAAAGCATAGGAGATTATGACCTTGTGGATGAAGTGGTGTAGGTCAGTGAACAAATTTGAATTAGAAAACTGTTGAGGGTGATAAAAATTTCTTTCTGAACAGTAGGGGCTTCATGGGGTCATGCATTTTTTAAGACATTCAACTGTACACTAAAAATAGATGTATTTCATTATGTGAAATGCCTTAATAAAGTTGATTTCCTAAATTCGTAATATACTTAAAGTATGTGCAGTTGTTTTTCATATATTATATCAGAATAAATTTGTTAAAAAATACATCATAAGATAACCATACACATGTTTTAATAATAAAAATAAAATAGAGAGGAAATAGCAATTTGTATGTGAACATTTTCATCAAGTACAATTTTCATACTTTCTTTTTTTCTCTTTTTTATTGTTAAATTTACTGGGGTGACATTGGTTAGTGAAAATTACATAGGTACCAGGTGTAAAATTCTACATCACCTATGTTTTGTGTTCTATGTTCATCACCCAGAGTCAGTTCTTCATAAACCATATATTTGAGACCCCAAATCTTCTCTCCCTCCCCTTCCCCCCTCCCCACAGACACACACTAATCAATAATTTTATTGATTGTTTTCATGATTCTTTATTTCTTTGCTGCTTTCAGCTCTGTTTTCCACAAATGTGCAAAATCATATGGTTCTTGTTTTTCTCTGTTTGGTTTATTTCACATTGCATGATGGTCTTAAGGGCCATCCATGTTGTAATAAATGGCCATATTTTGTCTTTTCTTATCACTGAATAATATTCTATTGTATATATATGCCACAGTTTCTTTAGCCAGTTGTTTATCAAAGGACACTTTGACTGTTTCCATGACTTGGCCACCATGAAAAGTACTGTGATGAACATTGTGGTGCATGCATTTTTGTGGACTAAGGTTTTCAAATTTTGGGGTAGATACCCAGGAGTGAGACCACTGGGTCATATGGTAACTCTGTTCTTAATCTTTTGAGAAACTGCCAAACTGTCCTCCATAGGGATTGTACTAGTTCGCATTTCCACCAGCATTGTATGAGGGTTACTTTTTTCCCACACCCTCTTCAAAACTTGTTATTCCTTGTCTTATTGATTATAGCCATACTTATAGGTGTTAAGATTTGGTTTGTGGTTTTGATTTGTACTTCCCCAGTAGCTTGTGAAGTTGAACATTTGTTCATATGTCTGTTGGTTATTTGTATGTCTTCCTGGAAGAAGTATCTGTTCATGTTCTCTGCCCACTTTTCAATTGGATTGTTTGCTTTCTTATTGTTGAGTTGAAAAGCTCTTTATATATTTTAGATATTAGCCTCTTATCAGAGGCATTGTTTGCAAGTATTTTCTCCTGTTTGATTGGCTGTTTCTTTGTTTTGTTATTGGTTTCTTTTGCGGTGCAGAAGCTTTTTAGTTCGATATAGTCCCATTTGTTTATTCTTTGCTTTCACTTCCCTTGCCTTTAAGTCAGGTTCGTGAAGTCCTCCTTGAGCCCGAGGTCTATAAGTCTAGTACCAATGTTTTCTTCTATACACTTTATTATTTTGGGTCTTATATGAAGGTCTTTAACTGATTTCAAGTTAATTCTAGTCTATGATAACAGTTTGCAGTTTAGATTTCTTTTGCATGTGGTTTTCTAATTTCCCCAGCACCATTTACTGAAGAGGCATTCTTTTGCTCATTGTATGTTTTTCTCTTCTTTGTCAAAAATTATCTATCTGCATATTTGTGGGTTTATTTCTGGGTTTTTAATTATGTTTTATTGGTCTGTGTGTCTGTTTTTCTGCCAATACCAAGCTGTCTTGATTATCGACACTTTGTAGTATAGATCAAAATGAAGAAATGTGATGCCTCTAGCCTTGTTCTTTTTATGTAGGATTGCTTTAGCGATTATGGACTTTTGTGCTTCCATACAAATCTGATTATTCCTTTATGTATTTCTTTTAAGAATGTCTGTGGAATTTTCATGGGAATTGCATTAAATCTGTATATTGCTTTGGGTAATACAGCTATTTTAACTATGTTGAGACTTCCAATCCATGATCATGGAATATCTTTCCATTATTTTTTTGTGTCCTCTTTAATTTCTTTTAATAGTGTCTTATAATTTTCAGTATATAGGTCTTTCACATTCTTTGTTAAGTTTATTCCTAGGTATTTTATTATTTATGTTGTGATCACAAAAGCTATTGTTTTTCTAATTTCTTTTTCTGAAGTTTCCTTGTTGGTTTATAGAAATGCAATTGATTTTTGAACATTGATTTTAGATCCCGCAACTTTAGTGTATTTGTTTATTATTTCTACAAATTTTTTGGTGGAGTCTTTGAAATTTTCCATACAAAGGGCCATTCCATCTGCAAAAAGTGACAGTTTAATTTCTCTCCCACTTTAGATGCCTTTTATTATTTTCTCTTACCTGATTGCTCTATCTAGAACTTCCAGTACTATATTGATAGCAATGGTGACAGGGGTCTTTCCTGTCTTGTTCATGATCTTAGGAAAATAGGCTTCAGTATTTATGCATTCGGTATATTAGCATAGGTTTTGTCATATATGGCCTTTATTAGGTTGAGGAATTTTTCTTTTTTTTTTTTTTTGCTTTTTGGTATGTGGGCAGCTCCCTGGCCGGGAATTGAACCCAGGCGCAGCACTGACAGCGCCAGCGCCGAAGCCTTAAGCCACTACACCATCAGGGAACTCCCCAAGGAATTTTTCTTATATACTCATTTTATTAAGTGTTTTGATCATGGATGAATGTTGCATTTTGTCAAATGCTTTTTCTGCATCACTTGACATAATTATATGGTCTTTATCTTTTAGTTTGTTTATATGGTATATCACATCAATTGATTTGTGTATGTTGAACCATCCTAGTGCTCCTGGGATGAATTTCACTTGATCATAGAGTATAATCTGTTCAATGCATTGTTGTATTTTATTTGCTAGTATTTTGTTAGAATTTTTCATCTGTTTTCATCAGAAATACTGTTCTGTAGATTTTCTTTTTTGTTTTATCCTTACCAGGCTTTGGTATTAGTGTTATGTTGGCCTTGTGAAAAGAATTGGGAAGTTTAGCTTTTTCTTAAAATTTTTGGAATAGTTTGAGGAGACCAGGTGTTAGTTGTATTTGAATACTTGATAAAACTTGGTGAGACTTTCTGGAACTGGGCTTTTGCATTTTTGAAGGTTTGGATGATTGTTTGAATTTCCTTCCTGTTGATTGGTCTATTTAGATTGTTGAGTTCTTCTTGATTCAATCTAGGTACATTATATGTTTCTAGAAACTTGTCCATTTCTTGAAGGTTCTTATATTTGATAGCAAATAGTCCTTTACAATATTTTCATATAATCCTTTGTATTTCTGTGATATCAGTGGCAATTTCTTCTTTTTCATTTCTAATGTTGATTATTTGTGTTTTTTCTCTTTGCTCCTTGGAGAACCTAGTCAGGAGTCTGTCAATCTTATTAATTTTTTCAAAGAACATGCTCTGCATTTTATTACTTTTTTCTATCATTTTTAGTTCTGCTCTAATTTTTATTATTTCCTTCCTTCTGCTGACTTTGGTCTTTCTTTGTTCTTTTTCCTAGCACTTTATAATTAAATTTTAGGATGTTTATTTTTTTCTTGTTTATTGAGATAAACCTGTAATGATATAAATTTCCATCATATTACTGCTTTCACTGCATCCCAATAATATTGATACATTTTCTTTTTATAAGCATTTGTTTCTATATATTTTAATCTGTTTTTATTTCTTCTTTGATTCAGTCATTTTTTAATAACATGTTTAATCTTCATGTATATGTGGTTTTATCTGCTTTTTCTGTGCAGTTGATCTCCAATTCCAAGGCTTTGTGTTCTAAGAATATGCTTTGTATGATTTTAAATTGTAGAATTTTCTGAGGCTAGTTTTGTGTTCCAGCATATGGTCTATTCTTGAGACTGTTCCATCTCTGCTAGAATACACTTCATAGTCTTGTGTTTTAAGATGGAGCGTCCTGCAATGTAGATTATGTCCAATTGTTGGCATGTATCATTTAGAGCTGCTATTTTCTTATTTATTTTTCTTCGAATGATCTGTCCATGACTGTCAGTGGGGTGTTTTGGTCCCCTACTCTAATTGTGTTTTTATCAGTTTCATCTTATAGATCTTTAAGTAGTTGCTTTATTAATTTTGGTGCTTCCTAGTTGGGAGCATTTATACTGATAAGTGTCATGACTTCTTGTTGTAGTTTCCCTTTTATCATTATAAAATGTCCATTTTTGTCTTATATCACCTTTTTATTCTAAAGTCTGTTTTATTAGATATAAATATGGCTACTCCTGCTTATCTCTGGATGCCATTTTCTTGGAGTATTGTTTTGCATCCTTTCACTCTGAGTCTGTGTTTGTCCTTGTGGCTGAGGTGTGTTCCTTGAAGACAGCATATAGAGGGGTCTTGTTTTTTAATCCAAAAAACTACTCTGTGCATTTTTTATTAGTGAGTTCAGTCCATTTACATTTATGGTAATGATTAATATATGAAGATTTTCTATGGCCATTTTGTTTTCTGATTTTTGGTTGTTCAGAATCTTGGTTTCTTCTTTGCTTTTTTTCCCCATTATCTATTATTTTGCTCAATGGTGTTCTGTAATTTTTCCTTGTGTTTCCTCTTATTTTTAGTTGTGTGTCTTGGTTCTGGATTTTTTTTTGTAGATACCATGAGGTTTATGAAAAGAAAAGATTCATGTATGCACTGACTCTTTCCTTAAGCATACTTTTAATCTCTTTCTCTTTTGAGAATTTAAAGCTTTACTTATTTTATTTTTATGTTTTGGTTGTCCCAACTTTTTTGTCATTTATTTAAATATTTCATTTCAGGTCAAGTAGCATCCTTCAGTATTTCCTGAAAGTGCTAGCCTTGTGTTCGCAAATTACATAAGCTTCTGTATGTCTGAAAATGTCTTTATTTCTCCTTCATATCCAAAAGATAACTTTGCTGGATAAATTATTCTTGGCTGGTAGTTCCTCCCTTTTAATATTTTGAATATATAATTTCACTCAAACTTGGTTGGAGAAGTTTCTGCTGAGAAGTCCAATGACAGCCTGATGGACTTTCCTTTGAAGGTTATAAATATTTTCCCCCTGGCTGCCTTAAGAATTCTTTCTTTGTCTTGGATTTTTGACATCTTCAGTTTAATATGCCTTGTAGAAAAGCTGGTGGAAGTCAGGTAGCTAGGGGCCCTGTTTTCTTTTTGAATTTGGGGTTTCAGTTCTTTCCATAGAGTTGGAAATTTCTCACCTAGTATTTTTTTGATTAAGCTCTCATTAGAATTTTGTTCTGTTTCTTCTCTTATTCCTATTATTGTAATGTTCTTTCTAATGTAGTCAAATAGCTCTTATAAAGATCTTTCATACTTTTCTTTCTCAAATCTCTATCTTTTTCTTATGTTCAATTTCCGTGTTTCCAGCTTCAATGTCACTAATTCTTTCCTCCATATACTCAGCCCTGCGTCCTATACTAGTTAGTTCATGCTTTTTTTCTTTTATTGCATTGTTTATCTCATGAATATCTATTTGATATTTTCATAGTTTTAGTTTCTTTGTTAAAATGTTCCTTTTGTTCAGAGATTTTCTTTCTGAGATCATTTATCAAGGTCTGAGTACTCAGCCAGCATTCCCAAAACTATCTTAGTATTTTTAGGAGTGCTGTCTTGAATTCTGTGTCACTTAGATTATGTATTTCCAAATCTATGTTTCTTTTTTGGAGAATTTTTATTTTCTGTCTTAGAGGTTTTGTTTCTGAGCGAGTTCATTGTACTAGATGTGTTTCTCTTGCTGGTCATAAGGGCTTTTATCCACTGGCAGATATGGGGAGTTAATTTTTTCATTTCCTGCATCTTACAGTATTTTCTCTTGGTATCAATGCAGCATCTAACAGTATTTTGTCTTGTTTTTATTAATTTTTATTTTTTTCACCCTTGAAGCTTTCGTGAAGGGTGGTCTTCTCTTCTTCGAATCAGTTGCCCTGGTTTTACTCAGCTTTTGCTTTGGAAAAACGTGATGCATGATGACATTCTCTGCCTCTTAGATCTGTGCAGACAGATGCTGCAGTGCCTCTTTCTTTCTTTCTTTTTTTTTTTAGTTTCCCTGAATCCTCCTACTTGATCCTTCTGGGGCAGAGTTTGATGGGAAGGGCTCAGGGCTTGTTTGCAGCAAAGGGTAATAGCAGTTGGGGGAAAGCAAGGAAAAGTAGCCAGGTTTTATGTTCACAATTTCTGTCTAGCCTTGGGGGCTGTGCAGTTCTTCACTGCTATTTGTCCCAAGGCTGCTCTTTACCCTGGGTGCTGGCTCAATTATGAAACTGGCCTGTCCCTCACTCAAAAGCACTCAGGACCGTGACAGGTGCACTCTGCAGCATAAGTCTGCTCCTCCATCAAGGGAATGCCCAGCTGTGCCTGGCATGCACTGCAATACAAGCCCAGCCCTCTGTAAGGAGTGCATGTTAGCTCAGGCAGCAGCAAATCACCAAGTAAGCCTGGCCCTCTATCAGGGCAGAGGAATTCAGTTGGTTGCTTGCTACCAAGCAAGCTTGACCCTCCATTAGGAGTGTACCACAGTTGGGAAGATGGGCTCTACAGAGCAAGCTCAGCACTCTGTCAGAGGGTGGGCACAACTTTATCTTACCTCCTCCTGGGGCTTCAACTCTCTGCTCCTCCACCCACCCAGGATTGTGCTGTGCTTCAGCCTGTTTCCCCCGGCTCCCCCTTGATCCATCTTCTATCAGCCCCAAGTTTTGACAATCCCATTTCAATATTGTTTCCTCCCCTTTTCTTCTATTCATCTACCTCTCTCTGACCTTTACGTATTTTCTTGCAATGGGTGGTTATCTCACCTGAGGCTGTGTCACTTGAGAATTCCCTTGTCATATTTTGGTTGTTCAGTTTATAATTTTCAAGAGAGGTTTCAGGGACTTGTTGTCACACCACCATCGTGATCTTCTCCACAGTGATTGTTTGAACTTCCATACTTTTCTGATTGAAGTGTAAAATGAAATACAGTTTGACAGTTTATTAAAAATTAAGCATATATTTACAATATAACCCAATAATTTAATTCAACTAGTAGGTATTTATCAAATACAACACATACACATACACAAGCATCATTATTTATGAATTATATATTTGCTAATTCACCTCCTCACAGAAAACATTTTTTATTCTGAAATCACACTTGTAGCACTTTTATGTTCATTCATGGGTATGTGCAGAGCAACAAAATTTAAGTTATTCCATATGCATATGAGTATATTTGTTAGCTTCTGTTCCCATAACAAAATATCATACACAGGGCAATTTAAACAACAGGAATTTATTTAATGCTATTCCAGAGACTGGAATTTCAAGATCAAGTTGCCAGTAAGATCAGAGTCTGGTGAAAGCTTTATCCTTGACTGGCAGATAGCCTCCTTCTTGGTGTGTGTCCTCACATTCATTGCCTTTCTTGTGGGTAAAGGGAGAAGAAAGCTCTCTGAAATCTTACCTTATAAGGTTCTAATTCCATCAGGAGCATTGGCCAGCACCAGCTCTGCTAAATTTGAACAAGGAGATATTTTACTTTTTTGTTTCAACTTTCTTGCTCTTTCAAAATCCAATAGTACCATATTTTTCACATTTTTTGTTTATTTTTAAATGACCCCTGAATGTAGTGCTGAAATGTTTTCTAGTGTTCCTGGGTCCCAAAATTGATTTGAACACAGATATTTATAACTTTACTCATAGTACCCTGAAACTGAAAACACCCAGGTTTTTATCAAGATGTACTGTAGATTTGTACACCGGGAACCCGTATAATTTTTACTAACCAATGTCACCTCAATAAATTTAACAATAAAAAATGACAAAAAAGTTGTAAATTAAAAACAAATCCTGCTATTCTCATACAATGCAATTCTATACATTAAACACAGTATTGATCCACACAACTGAGGTAAATCTCTAAAACATTATGCTGAATGAAAAAAAAACCTAGACATGGATGAGTATTTTTTGCATAAATCATTTATATGATGTTATAGAAGAGACAAACTAAACCACAGTGATAGAAAGCAAATTAATGACTGTTTGGCTTGAGGGTTCAAACATGGGATTGATTGCAAAATATAAATAAGGAACATTTTGGTGTGGTGAAAATGTTCTATATTATGCTTTTGATAATTTCAAAAGTGTATACTTTCATCCAAATTCATCCAACTCCATGTTACAAATTGGTATATTTCATTGTATATAAATTAAAACATTTTTAAATGGTATAAAAGCAACTTGGAAGACTAAGATATGATGGTCAGAAAGGAGATAATTTTAATAATATAGATGAAAAATATAAAAAATTAAATAAGATCAATGAATGTAAAGATACAGAAGTTAAAATTTTTAAGTCTCTTCATACTTTAAGATTCTACAGTCAAATGCTCTATCACTGAGCTATACCCCAAAGATTCTGTGTAAGTTAACACAGACAGGTAGTGGAGGGGCCTTATATTTTTCTTTTGATAAAACAAGGATTCAGAATATTACTTTTTAAAAAGAATTATTATATTAAATAGTAGGTTTTAGGTAACATACACATAGAAACACACATACAGGCATCCGTGCACATACACAGTGACACACACACACACACACACACACACACACACACACATTTATATACCCTAATATTTAACATAGTGTTTAATATATAGTTAGTAATTAGTGTGTGTTGAAATGAATTTTCTAAAATGCCAGTCAGTATCAGCAGGAATTTATAAAATATGTTTTAAAGTAATTACTGGTGAGCAACTTAAAGAATTTTCTGCACAGGTTTAGAGTCCATTACTTTTGCTACAGTCTTGTCCATAAAAGTTTGCTTTAAGGATTAAAAGTCATAGGCACTATAGGCAAGATTGTTGATTCAAATTCCTTTAGAAACACATTAGCTTTTTGATTTATAAATATCCTGTTATTTCTTAGTTACCATGAAAGTAACTACAAAAACTCCTGTTAGAGTTCTTAAATGAGAAATCTCATTTATTGACTAATCCTAATACTTGATTTAGCCTCTTCCCTAATTTATTGTGGCTTCCTTTGAGTCTTCTGATAGAATTAACTTGATTTCAATGGAAACACTTTAAATCTGATCTTTTCTGTTCTGTCTTGCCATAATGTCTTAATGGAAGATGTTTGAGAAAGGATTGAAACTTTATGTCCTACAGGGACTGTTCTTCAGCCATGTAAACTTATTCCACATTTATCTCTCCTTACAGGTTTTTGCTCAAACTTGCATCCAAAATCCAACCCAATCAATATTCAGTCTTTGCCCAACTAGTATGACCATTGTTGCAGTGTCTATTGGCATGCAATCTCTTTCTATTTCTTTATAGGTTATAGATTTGAAAATGTGTTGTGATGGCATGACAAGATCAACAAATTTTAGGATTTAGTGCTAGTAACAATTCTCGATATTAACATAAGACAGGGATTTAGTAAAAGATTAAGTGCTTAAAAATTGTCCGAAGCCCTGGAAGTCATTCAGTATCAGGACAAAGTGGAGAATGAGTATGATATATAAACTGTTTTCAAATTTCTATACCCCTATATATATCCATTTATTTTCTTTTAAAATTTTCATCCTTTTTATATACTGGCCAAAAAACACAGCCAGTTTTTAAAAGTTATAGTCTGAGGTGAATTCATATCACATTGAGTTATGTCACTTCTAGATCAGGTGACCTATATGTCATCTCTTTCATTTTTAAGGAGAAATGTACTGTATATATAAGAAAAATATCTAACTCAATAAAAAATTTTATTGTAGTACTTTGGGAAAATTTGTAGAATTTAAGTAGAAAAACCATTAAGTCTAAAAACATGAGGACAAAAATCTGGCTTTATATCGAACTCACAATTTTTCCCTCTCATTTCTCTTCTGAGAAATGCAATATAAATACTGTTATGAATGGTAATTTCCAAATACCATTATAAATTCCAAAGACATTATGTTTTATAACAGTCATTTTCAGATTAATAGACATTAATGTGAATATACATACTTTTTAATAAAAATATATTTATTGTACATGCTTCCTTTAGTCTATTATTAATGAAGAATACTTAGATTTCACACCTTAAACTTTATCATAATTTGCATATATTCATACTGAAAGATAGTCTTGACAAATGAAAGCCTAGAGGCCACATGAAGCTTACCTCCTTCCTATTTTGTAAATAATCTTTTATTGGAAAATAGGCATCTTACTTTCATGGTGCAATGGCAGTGTTGGTTAGTGAAACAGAGACTTCTGACTCACATAACTTAAAAATATTTTCTAGCAGAACTTTTATCAAAAAAATTGATAAACCTTAATTTTAAATTTTGTTTTGGAATCTAAGGTAAAAAATTGGCTGTGTAATTTCTTTAAAATATGGAGAGACTGAGGGTAAGTGGGGAGGAGAAGGGAAAGGGGGTGGGAGATGAGGGAGGGGGAGCCAAGTATATGGTGATGAAAAGAGAACTGACACTGGGTGGTGAACATATAATGTAATACATAGATGATGAAATGTACAATTGTATACCTGGAACCTATGTTAATCAATGTCACCCCAATAAGACTAAAAATAAAAAATAAATAAATAAAAAGTATTTCCTCTCTGAAAAAATATGGAGTGTTTAGTTTTTCATTTACAATGTTGAATAATTATAAAAGATGCTTTCTTTAAAAATAAGATTTCCTAAAAGCCATTTTCAGTTAGAATTTTCAAGGAATAAAGAAACATATTAAACATCACTTCAGTTAGGCTTCTTTTAGGATACTTTAAGTGTAGACCAACATTGTCCCTGGATGCATTCAAGTGATCTCAAAGAGGAGAGTAAATCTTGTATGTCACCACCTAATAATATAGAAGCAAATCAATTTCTACAGAATGACATGTATATAGACATTCACACTCATACATGCACTCACATAAACTCACACATGCACAGGTGTGTGCGCGCACACACACACACACAAACATTCAGGCACATTTTCTTATCAACATGAGCCATAAACAAGTGAGCTTTGTATTCTTGTCTTTTACTCAGTTATTCATGGCAACCTATAAAAGAACAACATCCCAAAAGAGTTAAAGAAGCTAAATCAAACTTGATACAAAATCAATAATCTCTATCCATGGAGCATATAATTTTGAAGATAAAAAATGTTTATAATTTCTTTGAGAGACTTAGAACTTGCCACCCCCCCATATGAATTCAACTCCAGTCTTTCAAGTTTAGTGCAGAGGTGGGTATCTAAATGCTACAAATTAAGTGGTGAGTTTTGAAATGAAAAATTTGAGCATTATTCTCAGAGAAAACACTCACTGGCAGAACCTCAAGGAAAGAATATGTGTATCTGATTGTAAGGAGATTACAGTCTCTGATTGGATAAAATTTTTATCATTCTATGGCTTAGACTTGTTGTCAGTGCTTTGTCAAAAAGAGTGAAAAATCTGTATCTACTGCTTTTGTGAAAGCTTGAGATCAATGAAACTATATATTTAACATAATATGTTATTTTTTGAAGCATCAGATACAATAACAATATTCAAACTATATTTTAAACCCACTTTGTATTCTGTCATATTTAGAATACCTAGTACTTTTATTTATTATCATTTAAATAAATATTTGCTACTTTCAATTCTATTGGCAAATTTGGAGAGATAAGTAGAACACCAAGCTCTGTATCTTGGAAAGAAAAGTATATTTTCACCATTAATTTTAAAAAAGAAACCTTTTCAATTGATCAATTAGCAAAGGAGGCAATATAAATGAGGCAATGATATTCTGTGCCTGTTTTCCTTTCTCTAATCTAAGGGAGTCTCAATTAAAAGCATATATTCCAAATTTTCACAATGGATGGAAATATTTATGTTTATTAACAAGTATACTTTTCTTATTATACAACTTTATTAAACAATAATTCTATTTTATGTAAAGAAATACCATTGGTTGTTTTAAATGCTATTATTGTAAAAGAGGTAATATTTACTATGTCTAATCTACAGACATTTAATTTTCTTCATATATTTTTCTATTTCATTTGTTTTATAGGTTTCAACTTATAGAACAAATGTCTCTAAGGCAAAGAGAGTACTTTATGAATTTAGTGTGCTTATTGAACTTAAACAAAGTTTACTACTAAACAGCACACAAAGATACTATGAATATTTAATTTCATTATTGAGAAAGTAGATCTTTAAAATTGTCACAAATTTGAGGAGTGTCTACAAAGAGAAGAGTGTATTGCTGCCTGTTTGAAACCATCAGAAAAGAGTTGGTTGAACCATTGTTTTGAGGAGAAGCTGGAGTTTAGCCTCCAGTGAATCAAGAGCTCCGGACCTCTGGCTTCTTAGCTGTATCCCAGCTGAAGTAATGTGTGATAGGTTGGCTAGAAGTTGTTACACAAGTAACCAACTTATTTTTATCAAATAATTAATTAAATTAACTATTTTCCAAATATAGCAGAAAGGTAAAGGTGAGGGAATTGTTAAGAAGAGAAAATGTGATTATTATTTGGGATTCTATTGTGTCTGTAATTCTGATGTACGTTTGATTGGTCAGGATTACCTTTACAAAAAGTAAAGAGGACAGGAAAGATAAAAAAGTTATATTTGTTCAATTTTTGGAAAGACATTATGCACAATTAAGAAAAGACCATAAACAGCACAAAAAATATCTGATAGAGTGAGAAAGCATGTATAGTCATTAATAACGAAAGATCAGCTGAGTTATCTAAAAGAAAAGTACTGTGATAAATCATTGGATTATGAATGAAGAAAACATTCATAATCCTTTAAGTTACATTTGTAAAACACACATACCTGCAGTACTTAAAACACCAAAAAAACAGAGAAATTCTTCAGTTATAGAAATATAAAATATAAATTATGAAACTTAAATTGCTGTTTCAAATATTTGCCCTATTTGAATGATTTTGATATATAGGATGTGGCAGAAGTAACATCCTTTTTTAAATAGTGAAAATATTCTTATGTTACAGAATTACATGCTCATGATTTTGTAATAAAAGATTTGGTATAGATTACCAACTCATAAAAAAGAGAGTTACTTCTGCTGGACCTTGTATATTACCGGCATCTCTTTCAGAAATATTGTACTGATCACACTCTAATTATCAATGGTAGTAATCACTTCCAAAACATCTATACACTACCTAATTTAAATTTATCTTTATTTATTTATATATATTTTTATTTCAGTTATGCTGCAATGTAATTGAGTTAAATCACTCTATATTGTTTTAAATACTAGTATATTAAAATTATTATTTCATATTTTTTATACACATTAAAATTTTTTTAAAAAACCTGGTCATATGCTTTTTTGGGGGGGATTTTGATATTTGGCCAAAGACTTGCAATAACTTCTATTTGTAAAACTACCTTTTATTTTTATTTTTAATGTATATTTATTTTTACATACATTGTGATATATTATAAAGTGATATAAATAAAATTATTTTACAAATTCTTTGGTATAAAAGTCAAATAGAAAATAGTGATGCCAAAAATGATGATGTTTCAATTTGTGTTACAAACGGTGAACAAATGTCCAAAATGGGGATGTTATTGGAAAGGTGGGAGTACTAGTGCACATAGTTTTGTTGTATAACTTATTATTAGTATATGTGTGAAATTTCAGCCTGCTTGCATCTGTGTTCTTTCAGATATCTCTGAAGAAGCACTTCAAAGGTGAAGAGAACCCCAAGTATGGATAAAATTGGATTTTGAACAATCATTAATCAAGGAAAATCACCTCAAACCATTTTGGAAGAGATGTTAGCTGTTTGCAGGGACTGTTGCCCTGGGAAATCCATGTTTTACAAGTGGCATTGCCTTTTTAAGCAAGGTATAGTTGGTTGAAGATGACTTCTAACTGACATTCTCTGTTGAGGCCACCTCCTCAGACATTGTCAAAATAATTGAAAACCTGCAGTAGGAGATGTCAGATAGAACAAAAAACAGCTTGCAAAAATGATTTCAGTATTACCTACACCCATTCTGAATATTCTCCATTACCATCTAAGGATGTCAAAAGTCAGTGCAAGATGGGTACCAAGAATGATCACACAGCTTCAAAAATCAACAGCGCATTGAGTGTTCATGACAATTTTTGGACCTCTGCAGAGATAACAAAGATGAAGTTTTAAATCAGATTGTCATTGGAGATGAAACTTTGGTTCATCTTTATAAACCTGAGTCAAAACAGGAGTCCATGTAATGGTACGAAAAGGGCATGCTACCCTCTAAGATGTTCAAGGTGCCACAATCTGTTGAAAAAAACCATGGCTATTTTTTGGCAGGGGGAAGGATACAGAGGGAAACCTGCTGATTGATTACAAGGATGAAGTCGTCACAGTAACCGGAGATTACTATTCCAGTCCACTGAAACAGTTAAAAGAATCTGTGAAGGAGAAAAGAAGAGAAAAATGGATCTAAGAGGTGCTGCTTTTGCACAACAATGTGCCTGTGCATGAGAGCAATGTTGCATTGGCTACATTTCACGACTGTGGCTTCCAAACATTAAGCCACCCTCCCTACCATCCAGACATGGCTCTAATTATTATTCTTTCCCAAATATACAAAATAGCTTTGAGGAAAGAAATTTCCAGACAAAAAGAGGTTAAAGCTGCAGTTTGTTGACCAAAACATTTTTATTTTGAGGATATAAATAAACTTACTAAAAAATCTGAAAAGTGTATTAGGGTTAAGAGTGAATATTTTGAAAAGGAAAAATAACAAACAGTTTTTTTGCCCCTCTTCCTTTTCACTCCAGAAATTTATTTATATTGTTAGAGTTATTGGGGTGATATCTGTTAGCAAGGATTACATAGGTTTCAGGTATACAATTCTACAGTGCATTGTCAACTTGTATAATAAGTTCACGACCTAATGTGACTTCTCTTTCCATCACCATATATTTAGCCCCCCCTTCCTCCACTCCCACACCCTCCCTTCTCCCCTCCCCTCCCCACTCATCCCCAAATAAACATTAAACTATTTATTGTGTCCATGGGTTATTTGTTTGTTCATTTTGTACTTTTTTTCTTTGTTGCTTTCAGTTTTATATGAGTGAAGTCATACAGTTTTTTGTTTTTTCTGTCTGGCTTATTTCACTAACCGCCCCCTCATTAGAAGTATTAGGTTGTAATACTACAAATAACTCCAAGTAGCAGTGACTGTAAAGAGATATAGTTTAATTTTTCTGCTATATAAAAATGTACTGACATAAACATGAAGATATGGTAGCTATATATGTTGTAAGGGATGTAAGCTAAATTCAGTTGTGATCTCCACCATTTAAGGAAAGTTACCCTTGTCTTGTTTATCCAAGATTCATTTTGAGGGCTTTATGTTAATAATTGGTGCATTATATTACCTGATATTTTTCAAAATTTGTATAAACTATGTTTGGCCACATTACATTTTTTATATATAAAGCTGTGATGTATTTGCTAATATATATATATATATATATATATATACACCTTAATGGAGAGTAGCTCATTAAAGAACAACCTAAGAGAGTGAGATAACAGGGACTCCATACTCCATACTAACATTGTGTCTTTTTTCTTTTCAGTATTAAGAGTGAACTCTCAGAAAAAAAAATCTTCTCACTAAGTTGGAAAAGTGAACTCTTCAATATTTCTCCTGTTATTATATAAATTTCAACAAGTCCAATTCCATTGATCCAGTCTATGCACATACATCCCTACTGCTTTCTGGCTTTCCTAATCCAAGGCATATAACAATTCCCCTGGATGGGTGTATTCCTGGGATTCTACCATACTTTCCTAATTAGTTAGAACTTGAGGTAGAGATTTTTAATTAAATTTATTGGTGTGACTTTGGTAGTCATAAAATTTTCAAGTTTACAATTCTATAATATATCATCAACTTCTTTTATCATTAAATCTTTTTTTAATTTTGGTTGGTTCCCTGAGCAGGGATCAAACCCAGACTTCGGCAATGAGAGCACATAAGCCTAGCCACTACACCACCAGGGAACCCCTATCATTTAATCTTAATACTTGTTTAGACTAAAGAACAAAGTATAAACTAATGTACCCATAAAACCTCTCAGCTTTTACTCTCACATAGTACTGGTAGGAGTGCAAACTGGTACAACCACTGTGGAAGACGATGCAGAGGTTCCTCAGTAATTGGGAATGAAGCTACCATTTGACCCAACAATCCCCTTTCTGGGGATCTACCCAAAAGACTTGAAAACCTTTGTCTGCAAGGACTTATGTACCCCAATGTTCATTGCAGCGCTGTTCACCGTGGCCAAAACATGGAAACAACCAAAGTGCCCTGTGACAGATGACTGGATAAAGAAGCTGTGGTACATATACACAATGGAATGTTACTCAGCTGTAAGAAAAGATGAAATACTGTTATTTACAACAAAATGGATGGACCTGGAGATAGTCATGCTTAGTGAAATAAGCCAGACAGAAGAAAACAAAAACTGTATGACTTCATTCATATGCGGAATATAAAACTGAAAGCAACAAAGAAAAAATGAACAAACAAACAAAAAAACCATAGACACAATCAATAGTTTAATGTTTATTTGGGATAAGTGGGGAGGGAATGGAGAAGAGGGAGGGGGTGGGAGAGGAGGGAGTGGGAGCTAAATATATGGTGATGGAAAGAGAACTCACACTTGGTGGTGAACTTATTATGCAACAAGTTGACAATGTACCATAGAATTGTACACATGGAACCTATGTAATTCTTGCTAACAAATGTCACCCCCAAAAGTTTAAAATAAAAAGAAACAAACAAATCTCTCAGCTTTTAAAATCTAAATACCCTGTCATGTTTCTAATTTTTTTTAAAGATCTGATAATTTATTTATTTGCAGGTACTTGGACTTTTTGTTCTGAGCAGGGGAGAACTGCCATAAAAGAATTGAGGGCCATTATTAGAAAAGGGAGGTGAAGAAAGATATGGACAACCAAAAATTTTAAAACTCATTACCTCTCTAAATTCATTTTTAGTGTTTTAAAACAAATGTTAGATTGATGACATTTTTACCATTGATAACTGTTCAATGATGAGAATAAGTCTTGGTATAAGAAACCAGTATTCAATCAAAATTATTCTGAAACCTCACATTAAATTTGGATATTTCAATAGTTTTCAGTACTATTTTTATGTATTATTTCCTTTCTCTTTTTAGATAGTTATAGAAAATAACTAGATTCAGCTGCATTGAGAAACGCTAAGCAGTGTCACAAGCAGTGTCCTCCATTAGAGGAAGTTAATAAATATTGTGATAATGCATTTTTATTCTAAGATAGCAATCATATTTATTTCACATTTAAATTTGCAAAGACTTCTGCCTACATTATGCTTATCAACTCATTATTTTAAATGTTATTTTTAAAACAATTTGAAAATAAATTCATGTTATATGTACTGATATTAAATTTTCTGATAGAAAATAGTCTATAATAATGGTTATTGTATAATGAGTAATTGAAAAGGAGTTCTTATGTAATCCCTTAAAATGTAATGAATGTTAGTGCTTTGACTAAAGTGGCAAAGAAGAATTTGATTCAGAAATTTACTATGAATAATATACATACCAGATACTTGAAATATTTGGGGTATACTCATATTTTTGTTACCAAGTAATATTATAAGAATGAATTATTTTTATTTCATGTGTTTACATATAAACTGTATTATTGGGATAAGACATTAGTTATGTAAAAAATTATTATTTATACTCTTTTAAAATACATTTCTTAAAGTCAATTCTAGATTTATTTTTTATTTTTATTTTTAATTTAATTGTTAAATTTATTGGGGTAACATTGGTTAGTAAAAATTACATAAGTTTCAGGAGTACAGTTCTAGAATACATCACCTATGTGTTGTGTTATGTGTTCATCACCCAGAGTCAGTTCTCTTTTCATCACCATGTATTTAACTGTCCCCCAACTCCCATCTCATCTCCCTTCCCCCATACCCTCTGACAACACTAAATGCTAAACTATTGATTGTACCCATGAGTATTTTTTTTTCAAATGGTTCTTTTTATTGATCATGCATTAAAATAAGATTTATATACATTTGCATAGGAGCTAGGATGACATTGTGGACTCATTTAATCATTAAAGAATAAATCAATTTCTATACCACCATTGACTAGATGAGTATAAAGTAAATGTTTACCTTGCAATTATGATTTATTATGAGCTCTTTGGGATTACTGACATTGACTTTCTTTCACAGAAGACAAGTCAAATCATTGCCTTTGGCACTTTTAAAGAGTTCAGAATGACTTGAAAAATACAAAAACATTTTGGGTGATTTTTTGTAATACTCAAACACCATCTTAAATTCAATATTTTATAAATACTTGAAACTGTTTGACCATAATTTTTGGTCTTACTATGACATGACATATAAATGAGTGTATTATGGAGATTAAACAACATGTTATTAAACAATGACTGGATCACGGAAAAAAATAAAAAGAGGGACAAAATACATAGAAACAAAAGAGAATGAAAATACATCATATCAAACTTATTGGAACGCAGGGCAATCAATAATAAGAGGGATATTTATATAATAATAGACCTATCTCAAAAAAGAAAAAAAATTTCAAACAACTTAACACTACATCTTAAAGAATGAGAAAGAACAAAATGAAAATATGAAACCAAAACTCACCAGGAAAAAAAATAATAAAAATTACAGCAGAACTAAATGAAACAGAGAACAAAAAGAACTAAATAACTAATTAAACAAAGAGCTGATTCTTTGAAAAAATTAAAAAAATTGAGAAATCCTTGACTAGGTTCACCAAGGGAAATAGAAAAAGGATACAAATAACCAAAATAAGAACTGAAAGAGGAGAAATTATCATTGATATCACAGAAATGTAATGAGAATACTATGAAGGTCTATACTACAAATCTTAGCAATGTAGAAGAAATGAACAAGTCTCTAGAAATATATAGCCTTCCTAGACTCTATCAAGAAGAATTGGATAATGTAAATAGACTAATCAACAGTAAGAAAATTAAAACAATCATCCAAAACCTCCACTAAAGCAAACTTCATGACCAACAGCTCCACAAGTGAATTTTATCAAACATTCAGTGAGAAATTAACACCTGTTCTCAAACTTTTGCAAAAAATGGAAGACGAGGAAATACTTCTCTATTGATTGATTATGGCTAATGTTACACTGATACCAAAGTCTGGCAAGGATAACACAAAAAAAGAAAACAATGGACCAATTTCACTGACGAACATAGATGCTAAAATCCTAAACAAAATACTAGCAAATAAAATTAGTAAATGATGTAAAGTACTTACACACTAAACACTATAAGACACTGTTAAAAAATTTAAAAAGATACAAAGATATTAAAAGATATTTTATGTTCCTGCATTAGAAAAATCAATGTAGTAAAAATGTCCATAATACCCAAAGCAACATACAGATTTAATGCAATTCACATAAAAATCACGACATTCTTTCAAGAAATAGATAAAAAACTATCAGATTTGTATGAAATCATAAAAGACCTCGAATTATTAAAGCTAAGATATCATCTCTTAGCTCTTACTCAACCCATATCCCATATAGCTGAAAGTATTACCGCTAATACTAATTAAGCATTCATAGATTATTAGATGTGATAAAGGACACTTTAATGATTAGTCTTCAATCATATCTGGAGTTGATGATTAAGCTTGGTTTGAATATTATATTATTTGCCCAAAGTCACCCAACTATTCAACTGTGAAATTGAAAATTTGACTCCTGGCATCTGGCTTGAAATCTTGTTCCTCTATTCCAGCGGTTCTCAACCTGTGGGTTGCGACCCCTTTGGGGGTCGAACAACCCTTTCACAGGGGTCACCTAAGGCCATCAGAAAACACATATCAGATAATTACATTACAATTCATAACAGTAGCAAAATTACAGTTATGAAGTAGCAACAAAAATAATCTTATGGGGGTCACCACATGTATTAAAGGGTCCCAGCAATAGGAAGGTTGAGAACCACTGCTTTAATCACTAATGAAGCTTTATAGGTACCATAAGGCAGATGCAAATTGTATTGAGACTATAGAACAAAACTACTCCACAGGAAAAGCATAATAAATGATTTTCTATAATTTTCAAGCTCCTTGTTTCATTAGGTATACAATTTTACCAATTATAGTATGTGATTGAGACCCTAACTAGTGTCTACCTTTAGTTTTTTTTTAATTTATTGTCTGATGTTAGGTTTCAAACATATGTTCTTGCTAAGATTATATCTATAATGTTTTGGAACACCTGGCTAATTCTGTAAAATAACTCAAAGAAATTGAGGCTGCATTTGTATATACACATACACAGTACTAGTAGACTGATTAAAGTTTTTCAATTTTCAGATAATTGCAATGTGTAAATGTAGTATCTTATCATGCTGCTATTATGTTTAATACTACCACAAACATTGTGATATTAGAATTATCATGCCAGTATCCCATTTCTCAGAATCTTAATATTCATCAAGGTATTCCAGTTTGTGTTCTTCTTTCATCCCATAGGATCAAAGTAAAACAACTGTTGTTATTCATACCATATGAATTTATGTTTTACTGCAATATATTTTCATTTGAGTACTTTGAAAGCTCTTACAACAAAGTATTTTTCTTTTTTTTATTCATTTTTATTCTTAGACTTATTGGGGTGACATCTGTTAGCAAGGATTACATAGGTTTCAGGCATACAATTCTACAGTGCATTGTCAACTTGATGTATAATAAGTTCACCACCTAATGTGACTTTTCTTTCCATCACCTTATATTAAGCTTCCCCCCTCCTCTCCCACCCCCTCCCCTTTCTCCCCTATAATCCAAATACCTAGAACATGAAAAGACTTATTTAAATAGATGCATAATTTGTCAGTTTCATTTCTTAAAATGTTCTGGAATTTATGAGCACTTAAAAATACATTGTAACTACTGCAATGTTTTTCACTGATGCTTTAGAAGAAAAAAAGGTAATTACACACTTACCTGGCAAAGCCATATGTTTCAAAGCTGACTTTTGGCATCACAAGGAATCTCTTTGATATTAATGATTGCTTTGTGAACATTTGGGCAAAATCTGCTTTTAAAAAGACTGACAAAGAAAATCATTGATAAGTTCTTCATGGTAAAAGAGTTTTTCTTCAATTTTTCTTTGTCAAAACATTTTTAGCAATGGAATAGTAGCAAAACTTTTTTTTTTGTTAAGTGATCAACATATTTTATAATTATCCTGCTTATATTTGATTCTATTTAAATATAAAATCCAAATTCTGTATACTCTGTTAAATTTCAGTCACTTGAGTTTCATAAATTACACCTAAGTTCAATAAAATCTACATAGTCTATGCATGGTTACATAGTATTTTCTGTGACATTTCTTTATTTTAATATAATCTGGTCACAATTACTTTTGCTATTATAGTTATTTCAAGAGAAAATGTGTAACATTATTTCAAACTAGCACTATTTAAAAAAAATGAAGTTCGAGAAGCATTAAAAAATGCAAATATACAGACATCAAAATAAGGAATTTATTTTATAACTAAAGTAATATTTAGTAATCATATTAATACTATTATACTAAAAAAAACCAAGAAATTAAACAAAGTATCTATGTTATAAATTGTGTGTGTGTGTGTGTGTGTGTGTGTGTGTGTACATACATACATACAAATGAGGGCTGTCCAAAAAGTATCCAGTCATATAATAAAAAAAAACAGGCATTTATTGCTGAATATTTCTTCTAGACAGCATCCATAAACTAAGCATATATATGCTTTGTCTATAACAGTATAAAATATGAAGATTATCCAGGCTTGGAGAAATAGGCTGTGTAGATACTGTATATAGATACAGTTTATATTTTCAATAGAATTCAAACCTATTTTTAAATATTATAAATTTATAAGAAAAAAAAAGCTTAAATACAGAGATGTAGCCTAATAGCACAAAGGTCAAAATTTGCCCTTTTGAATTCAATAATCAAACATACTTACTGGATTTGTCCATTGTTTAAAAATACAGACTTCTAATTAAAATTGTCTTTATTTCTGTCTCATCTTCAAGTTCCCTAAGCCACAAATTGAAAGAATAGAAATATAAATAGAAACTGAAGGAGAAGAACACTAGAAAAGATATCATTGCAGAAGTGATAACAACATGATTTTGAAAGAATAAATGAGGAGAAATGACTAATGCAGCAGGATGAAGTGATTTGAAATGTGAATGCTTTCAGAGAGAGATTCTAAAGAGAAGGAAGTTGATCTACCTACAGAAACTAAGAATATTTTCAAGAATTGGGATAACTAGGTTCTGTGGTTTCCCTATGATATAAGACAGAGGCACGTGCAAGATTCACGTGAAGCATTATGAGGAGCATCGGGTTGCTCTGTATTATCTGAACTGTAATACAAGTATTTCATTTTTGGCATATATATTTCTCTTATCCATTATCTTATTAGCTCACAGGATATAGAGGAGATATACCCTTGATAATCCTATTTCATTATAATACAGACATAAGATTTATTAATTGAATAGAAAATAAGTTTAAGGAATAACAAATTTAAAGTGGTATAAATAAAACATGTCTAGTTCATTCTTTTGAGACAATAATAAAAATGTGTGAATAGTAAAAATTTATAAATCCAGATTCCTCCACAAAAAATAAAATTGAAGAGAGATTATTAGTAGACAAAAGCTTTTTAGAAATTCTTGAAATAAAGTGGTTTTAGAATAATCGTGAACAATGAATCTATAGCCAGGGAAACACACCACCCATGATAATCATAACAGTGATAACAATGAATAGATCCAGAAGGTTAATTCTCTTCTCTCAGTATCCCTCTTCCATTTACCCATAGTGTAAGGCTTAGTATTCTGGAATGCCTGATATAGCAGAGAACTAGTGTAGATAAGAAAGTGACATATTATTTCAAATTTGTATGTGGAATAATGAACTTGTCATTATCTTATTTGATGTTACATGGACAGAACACTAGCAAGTTGTGATCTTAGCAAAATTTAAAAATTGTGACTTTTTTAAATATGAGGGTTTCTCAGGCTATCTCTATGCTGAATTGCCTAAAAGCAAATTTCCAAAAGAATGAATAATTTTGTCCCTAATTTTTGTCATTTTAATAAACTGTTAGTATTTTATTCCTAAATATTTATGGACAATCAATAATTGCTAGACATTTAAAGAATATTTGTAACATGAAAAAGAATACTGACCACAAAAGATACTGCAAAAAACAAAATGGAAAGTTAAAAATCATTTATTCAAAAAGATAATACATCCATAGAATAAAAATATGAGAAAGAAACTATCAGTAGGCAAAAATATTTCTTAAAAATTTACAATATATTTAATTGAATTTTAAAAAGTAATCAGCATACCTATGGAAGAAATAATGTTGTGGGAGGAGAACTAGACCATAACATTTGGAATGAAGAACAAAAGAAGTTTGTACTTAATTTATATCACTTTATTAATTGTATTAAGAACATATATGAAGTAAATATAATATAATTTTTAAAAGACAATTCTAGGAAGAAGATCCATGCCTTTTATATTAGTTACTACACTTTTCTTTAATAAAGTAAAACATTTAAGTAAATAATAAAGCTAGTATATTCTTTTGTATAATAGCTCAAGACAGTATAATTTTCAAGTAATACTTATGTGCTAATGACTTCCAATCTTTTATCTTCAGAAAACTTCTCTATTATAAATTGTGAACGCATGCATCCAATTACCTGAATATATTATAGACTTCAAACTTTACTTGTCCAACATTGCTTCCATAGAATTTCCTGCAAACCTGCTCCTTATTGCAGTACTTTTCATTTTAGATAATGACAACTTTACTTTTTATTTGTTTAGAGCCTTAGATAGAAAAATTAATTCATTCTTGGCCTCTTACTTTATTTCATATTTCATATATTTTCTGTCAGGAAATCTTATTGGTGTTATTTTGAGAAAGCAAATATGGAACCCAATATCTCCTCATTATGCTATTAATAAATGCCAGAAACTTAGCTCAAGCCATAGTTATCTCTGGCTCAGAGTATTGTAATACATTCCTAACAGGCATCCTTGTCTTTCCTATGCTGTTTTTCTGTGTTTTATCTACATAATAGCCAGAATGATCTGCTAGAACCAAATGAGTATGTATCACTCATGCTCACAACCTTTCAATGGCTTCTCCAGTCATTCAAATGAAAGCAAAAACCCTTAGCAGACCCAAGGTTGCATGATCTGCTTTTCATTACATTTCTGACCATGTCATTAACCTTCTTCCATGCATTGACACTGCTCCATCCACTGCAGGTTTCTTTCATTTCCCAGACACATCACTCAGACTTCTGCCTCAAATTTTTATACCTGCTAGTTTCTGTCAGGATTGATCTGCTCAGAGCATTGCCATGACTAGCCAACTCACTTTCATATGTGTTTTCTTTACCTAAAAAACACCTTCTTAGTGCGGGTCTCTGTGGCCACCTCATCAAAACCCTCAACACTACCTTAATCCTGTATCACCCTTGCATTATTTGTTTTGTCTTCTTAGCAATTGTCATTGACATGCACAAAGCACTTTTAGTTTTCATATTTATTATCAGTTTCCTCAGTTTAAATGAAGACTACATTAGGGAAAAGTTTATGGTTTCTACCACTACTCTTGTGACTTCAACATCTAAAACAGTGCCTAGAATATGGCATATTTTTAATATAGATATGGGTAAAAGATCTTTTTAATGTATTTAGGTACATTAGTTACCTGATAAATAACGTTCAAGGTGTTTTAAAAATATTTTTCTAAACCTCTTATAATTACACAAAATTGGAAATTTCTCAATGCCTTTAGTGTTCAAAACTAACTTTCAAAAAGACAGGTCAGATCTGGTAAATGTTCATTTAACAGTGCCCTCTACCCTATTCAGATAGACATACTGGGTTGATTTTAAAGAGCTGCATTATCTGTAGAATTATGTCCATTTTCCACAGAATATTTTATATGTAGAGGCTCTTAAGGAGGTGAACACTAATTAGAAGATATTCAATGGGCATTAGGTGATATTCAATGGCCATTAGGCATTCCATTTTTATTATAATTGTTGTTGATCGGGTAAAAACACATAGTATCTAAAAATTAACTTTATTATTTTAATTATCATAGAAAATTAAAACAAATGTCCTTTTAATGTTGACAGAAATTAAGAAGTATAATAAGAGAAAATATGCTTTAACAGCTTTCCTTAAAATGCTTTATTTAAGTGCTTCCTGGAGCAAACAATAAGGTAGAAGACACTAAGATAGCCTCTTAAAAATAACATTCAGATAGTCATTCCCATATATAAGCAAATAATATGTCTGCCTTTAAAATACAAATGAATTTATAAAGCTTCCAGCATAATTGTGTCTCCAGGAGGAAAACCATGAAAAATGCTTAAGTATACACACACTAACACACATGAGGAACATGAAAGCCATTAATAGAAATAATTGCTTGAAAGAAAAGCTGTAATTTTATTTCAAAAATTTTACTATGCTATCATATTTCTGTTACCTAATTAACATTCTAGATATATGGGTAGTCTATATCAAGTTGGATTTTATCAGTATTATAACAATTTAACAATTTACTATTTATTAGGCAGTATCCTTTGAAATAGAACTCTTTGTTGGAAATTAGCTATATTTCTATATAGAGTTAAAATGTTTTTAATGAAGAAAAAATTTTTTCATGAAAGATCATATGCCATTTTAAAAGTGCTTTGTTTGAGGCACTTGTCATCCTTTGGGATTTCAAAAAGAGAGAGAGAAATGAGAATTTCAGCAGAAATGAAAGAAAGAAAGGAAGAAAGGAAGGAAGGAAGGAAAAAGTAGGAAAGAGAGACAAGAACATAAGAAAAAAGAAGAAAATAAAAACCAAAACCAAAACCCCTGATTTGTCACCTTTCATTATTGCTTACATATTTAGATATAAGAATATAACAAATGAGTTAATTTCTATATAGTTTCTGTAATTCCTGTTTAGTTGGAACTTTAAAATAATAGTGGCTTAACATAGTCACATTATTTTATTAGGATTCTTTTTTTGTTAATGAAAACTTTACTTCTTTAATTCCACTCATTATCTTATTTCTGAATAAATTACCTATGTTACTATTCCTTTTACAATTAAACACAAATTCTAAAACTTGTTTATATGTGAAAAAATGCAAAAATATTCTCAGTATTTTATTTAGTTTATTAGTTAATAATTTCAGTTGAAAACATTTTGTTCAATTTTCAGAATTTAGATGTGGTGAGGCAACAATCCATAACTAAAATATTATAAGGAGGCCATGGGAAGATAGTGGATTGGGTGGATGCTTTGCCTATAGCCTCCCTGGTTCACATCAAGGTTGCAGATAGATAGTAGAACAGTAAACACTGGGAAACATGGGAGGGCTGGCTGAACAGAGCTCCTGCATTTGAGGATATAAAGAAAGAAGCCCAATGGAGACTGAGAGCACAGGCCACCTAGAGATTTGCCCTGCAAACATGAAAGGACTATAGGTGGCTGAGTAATCGGCCAAACTCTAGTAATGGGAAGACATTATTGTGAACTTCAGCAAAAACACCTTCCTGCAGTTCCAGGAGCTTTCAGTGCTGCTCTGCCACTCCCCCTGGGCACCTAAAGGTGTGCTGTTAGTGGCATACCACTCAACTACAACTGAAGAACACTCCCAACACACTCAAGGGACACCACTAGATCACATGCATGAGAGATCAGAGAGATTGCTATGACATGGATGGAAGTAAAAGATATGCTAAGAGAATTAAGTCAGACTGAGAAAGACAATTGATCTCACTTATGTATGGAATTTAAAGAACAGAATAAATGAACAATCAAAATAGAATTAGACTTCAACTGGAAGGCTGTGGGGATGGGTGGGAAAGGTGAAAGGATTGAGAAATGCAAATCAGTTGACACATAGTGATTATGGGGATTTGAGGTACATTATGGGGAGTTTAGGTAATAATTTCAAAAAAGCTATGCAGGGTGTCAGGTGGACAATGGATTAACTGTGGGGAACACTTCATAAATTACACACATGCCTACCCACTATGTTGTACACCTAAAAATAATATAAATTAATGTTGAATGCCAACTGCTACTTAAAATATATATAATTACGAAATGTAGAGTACAGCACAGGGAATATAGTCAATGGCATTGCAACAGCTATGTAAGTCATTAAATGGGGAAATAGACTTGTGGTTATCACTATATAAAAACTGTAAAATCTAAGTATTTTGTTCTCTTGTGCATGTGAAACTAATTTTAAAAGTAGTCATGGGGATGTAATGTACACATAGGGAATATAATCCTGAAACTATAATAACTATGTATGATAGCAAATAAGTACTAGATGTATCATGGTGATTACTTCATAAGGTATATAGATGTAGAATCACTATGTCATACACCTGAAACTAATACAACAATGTATGTCAAATATAATTAAAAATAAATTTTAAAAATGCAAAAAGAATTTTACTTAAAAGAACACTATGAAAGTGATCACTTCTACTTTTATTCACTAATGGAATACATTTAAAGTGTAAACTTTTTACATTTAACATTATTTTTATTTATTATCATGAAATGTTTGTGTCAATGATCTGCTAATTAAATATAGTTTATTACTCCTTTTGTGTGCCACTACAACTAGTGACACCGGCACTATTTTTCTGACAACACTACAAATGAAAACTGAACATTCTATACTGTTTAATTTTCATACTTAATATTTAGTTAAATATTTTTTGTATTGGATGAATTTTTTCTCCAATAGAATACATCATTTTTATTTTTGAAAATATTAATATGTATTAAACTGTGCTTTTAGTAATTTTGCAGGGATGGGTATCATATAATTTCTGAAAGTGGGTTCACTGGGCTTTGAAAACTACAATCCATGCTTTTCCATTATTAATGCTAAGATGACGACTTCAAATCTAAAATCTAGATATGTAGGTTAATTTTCTTTTCTATAAAACTCTTTTGGAACCAGTAAAAGATAAACATATTAGTAGGTAGTTTTAATAGGAATTTATTTTTTAAAAACAAATACTGTCACAGTCATGAGGAAATATGACAAATTTGATCCATTAATTTTTTTAATGTTAATGTAAAAAGTTTCCACATTTGAAAGGTATATAATGGGCACTATGCAGTTATTCTAACCTGCAAAGGAACAAACTGTAATGTAAATAAATACACACATAATGATATAATTGGCTAAAGAATTACTTAATTAGAAATGAAGACAAAAATGTAATAACTTATCTGACTTACTTAGCCTTGTTTGAATTTGGTGAATGTGTTGAAAGCATAATAATGTTTTATCTTACCTAGGTTTCTGAGTGCAATAAGAAAAGAAACAATATCTGTGAAAAGACATTGATTATATAAGGAAAAAAAAGATCATTTGTGTTAGGTAATTCTCTAGAAGCAGAGCTTGAGCTGGGTAATTGGATGCTAGAGATTTATTGAGAGGCCTGCCCTCAAGAGAATAGGTAAAGCAGTGAGGGAAGCAGGATAAGGGAGGTGACGATGAAGTACAAGAAGGTGTTTTCAGATGATGTCTAGCTGACCCCACGGAGAATATAATTTGTGTTGCTGAGTCTGTTCACATTTGAGACAGGATCCTGGGGCATATAGATAGATAGATGATAGATAGATAGATAGATAGATAGATAGATAGATAGATAGATAGATAACCTCTATATCTATATATACATATCTCCAAGTCAGTTATAGTCTATGGAGTTCTGTTATCAGTGTCATGGGGTTAAGAATAAACCTCAGCAAACAGGGCTAGATAGCTTCAATAACAAAATGATATTTTTAAAAAAGGTTATACATACTAGTCATAAATCTAAGCATCTGCATCAGCAGCAGAAAAGGGATAGAGACACCAATCTACATGGTGATCTGGGTTAAGGTATAGTTTTAGTTTTATTTTGTCACTGTAACACATTTCTAAAAATTAAGTTTCTTAAAAAAATACAAATTTATTATTTTACAATTCTGGAGAACTCCAAGTGGGTTTTACTGAGCTGAAGTCAAGGCACTGGTAGCATTGTTTCCTCCTGCAAACTGTAGGGGAAAATCTGTTTCATGGCCTTTTCCAGTTTCTTGATGTTGTCTCCATTTCTTGGCTCATGGATACTTATTCCATCTTTACAGCCAAAACAGGAGCATATTGAAATCTTTCTCTCAATCTGATTCTTCTGTCTCTTTCTTGTGAGAAACTTTTGTGATTATATTAAATGCACATGATTAATGCAAAATAGTTCTCCATCTCAAAAAAACTTAATCACACCTACAATGTCTCTTTTCTCATGTAAGGTAACATATTCTCAGGTTCTGAGGATTATGACATGGAAATACTTGGGGGGCATTTTTTTTGGCTATCACAGGCACCAAGGAACTCTGCTATAATGACTCATTACTTACAAGTTAGTCATCAGAGAGGAGTTGAAAATTTATAAAAATTAAGCACTTGAGCAATATGTATACTTTAGAGGTACTATGGAGCCTCACATATTAGTCTTTTTCTTAACAGGACTCTGCCATGAAGATAAGCACCCTGCTTTGTTTGAAACTGAGAATATTGGTTCATGCATTCTATATTTAGTAAATAAAAAATATGGTATGCTTATTTTGTTTCTGGGAATAAGAGTTATCAGATAAAAATATATTCAGTCATTTTTGTTTTATTTCTAGTTATGTCAGTAGACTAGTAAACAAACAAAATTAGGAAGAAAGGCAACTTTTTAAATTATTTACATTTGGAAGCATAGATGTGGTTTTAACATTGTTTCTATATTACAGTAAGTATAGGTTAAGTATACTAAGAAAATCACACCTAAGGAAATCAGAGTAGTGAAACATGTATGTTTACATTCCAATTGAAACTGGCTTAAGCAACGACAGCAACAATAATCACAATATAAAAATGTAGAAACTCTCATCCTAGAAAGTTCAGAAGGTAGTTTAATTCATACGTGGATGAGTACAGACACTAAGTAGATCTTACCAGCCCCAGGCTGTTCTCTCATTTCACCTATTTAATCAATGAATTGTATTTTCTTTCAGACTCTCTTCTATCAGTGGCAAGTTGGATATAAGCATAGGCTTGATGTTATCTTCCAATCATTTTAAGCACATATACAAAAATGACCCAACTATCCAAGTATTTCAAAATAAAATCCTGGCAAATGGTCACAGTGGTAGTCCGAATAAGGAAGGACCCCAAGATCTGCACATTTTAATTCCTGGAAATTGTGAATGTTACCTTTTGATATAATTAAGGGTTCTGAAATACGAAGATTATGCTGGATTACCCAGACGGGCACTAAATCCAATCATATCTTTTCTTTTAAGAAGTAGATAGAGGAAATATAAGACAGAAGAGGAGGCATTGAGACCACGAAGCAGAGACTGGCGTGAGGCAGGCACAAGCCACAGAATGCTGGCAGTATTAGAAGGTGTATTAGCCATAGGATGAATTTTCTCTAGAGAATGGGGAGAGAGTGTGGCCCTGTAAAACATTGATTTTAGCTGACTCTGTACTTTAGGCTTCCGAATTGTGAGTGACAAATGTCTCTTATTTTTAGCTAAGTTATGGAAAACTATTACAGTCACGTTGGCCGAGCTTGGGCCATAATATTTGCTAAATGGCCATTGTAACTCAAAAATAAATTGTATTCATTGGTCTGGCTTAGGTTATGTGTGAACAACTTGAGCAGAGGTATCACATGGACTGAGGTCCCAAGAAATAAAAGTCAGAGAAGAATGGTTTTCCACAATAAATAGGGTTCTGGTTTCAGAATTTGGGTGAAGGGAAGCTGAACATTCATAAATAGTAGATGCATATGACATCTGGCACCAGATAAATATGGCTAGTATATTCTCCTACTCTACATGGCTTCCTACAGCATTCAAAGTTGTGTTGCTATGGAGCCAAAATTTATTCTTAAGAAACATAATGCTGCAAAATGGTTGGAGAAGGGTAAAGATTTCTTTTCTATGACTTCTTCCTCTTCTTCCCTTTCTCCTCCTCCTCCTCCTCCTCGCTCTCTCTGTTGTCTCCTTCTCCAAACTTTAGTAATGCATCTACTATTCTTGCTAGATTGCTTCAGTTGGAAATAAAAATATGTTTAAAATAGGACCTATGAAACTAGACCAATTTTTTCTCTGTTGAGCAACACAATTAATTTTATAAACTTAAAATATTCAAGTCAGTATCTACAGTTTTTTCTTTATATACCTAAATTTTTATCAATTTTGATCACTTCTTCAATCACAATAATGTGTTTCTTTCTCTTTACCCTTAACCAATAAAAAAGACCAGGAGTCTATTCCTTCATTCAATTATTGTCCTGGTTTCCTAACCATTCTTCCAGATGTCATTCTTATTTATTTGTATACAACCAGAGAGGTATTAACAGATTTTAAAAGTACATCTTGAATAACAACTCACTTACTGATAAAAAAAAATAGTTCTCCATCCATACATAATTAAGCTCAAATTCCTTTGCTTGGCATTTAAGACACTTTAAATCTGGCCTAGGCTGTGAAACATCTATGAAAATCTTCCTCTACCCTTGAATTACTGTTATATTTGAAATGTTTAACATTTTCCATGCCTGCCTTTGTGTATCCCATGTATACTTTTCTCATAAATTTTGCTTATCTTTTAGAACAGTGTTTACCAAAGTGTAGACTGAAGTTCATCTGCTTCAGAATCATCTTCAATGATCTTAGAAAATTCACTTAGATTTCTGCTGTAAATACCAGACTTACTTATAGGTAGTTCTGATCCTTGTCAAGCTTTCTCACTGAGTTCTTTATATATTAAAGGTCATGATTCTTCATTTCAAAATTTGACTTAAGCTTCATTTACTTCACAATAACTTCTTTAGTCATAAAAGCTTACCATAATATGTGTTTTTTCTTTATCTAAATTCCATATTTAGAATTAAAATACTTAGTTCTATGTGCCATATATATTAATGCATGAATACCTTTTATTTCCAATATTTTAATGGACAAAGTCAACTAATTGCTCATTTAAGATGCTAAGACAACCAAAGAAATATCTTGGACAATGCATCAGATTTTCCAAAGCATAGAAAAACTATCTCTTAAATACCAGATAATATATTCTATAATACTTATTAAAATATTATAATTACTCAAATTTATTCACAGAAAATTCTAAATGTAGCTTAACATTCTCGAGCTTAGGTATACCTTACATTCACATCTAATATGTCTTACAATTATTTCTAAAGTAGATACTACTAATATTATCAATTAAGAAACTGAGTTCTTACGAGTCATCTACTTAAAAATTATTTATATTTTTCCAATGTTGGTGACAAAGTCACTAAGTGTGTCTCTATCTGGACTTACACCAAGATATCTGTCAACTTTATGTACTTTCTCATTAGAAGAACTTGCTTTTCCTGTGTCATTTTATTTTGAACTACCTTAAGGTGTTTACCAGCAAGGCAGATTCCCAGGGCATAAATCTAAAAGGGATGCTAAAATATTATTATAAACATATTGGAGTAATGGTGTTGGTTAATTGAAGTTTTCACTTATAAACCCCTGGGTAAATGGTTGAATATATTGATTTAGATAACATATCAACAAATAATTTTTTTACATGTGGCAAAAGACTTGATTTTTTTTTGACAGAATGACTTTTGAACAAATAGGTTGGTCTGATGAATATGAGAACAATTCCTAGCAAGTAGTCATCTGAAGTCAGAATTCAGTTTAAAACCAAATATATGTAAAATACTAGTTAACAGGACTAGTGTGCCTTGTTACCTAAATTTTAAATAGGTAACAGTTTCCTATAAAGTTACTTGGTAAAACTAAATCACATATCAAATACTATAATAAAAATATATTTAAAATATAAAAGTATATAATTTATATTTAGTAAAACATGCATTTCTTCTACTCCTATTAAATACACATTATACATTATAGATATATAGATATGGGTGGATTGATAGAATATAACTTGAATCAGGAGCCACAAAATTGGTCTCTAAAGTATCCAACATGTTTTAGTCCAGCCCTGAATATTGGAGCTATTATAATGTTTAAATACATTTGTTGATGCTATCAGAAATGCTATTGTTTCAAACATATGCCTATATTCCTTTTTAGTCTTCACTCCTTTGTCACTGTCAAGGTATCAGCTATTATTTTCTTGCATCGTCACTGTGACTCTTGCACCCGGATTTATCATTTGAAATAAAGATACCATATACACAGACCCTTGAAATACCTTTTTATAATCTGATGTACCCTTGAATCCAGATAACAAGATACATACAAATTACATAAAAATCATAAACATACTCAGCTAAAAGTACTGAGGGGAATTTTCTTTAAAACTTTCATAAATTTAGATGTTACCTATTAGGTATCTGTTTTGTGTCCTTAGAAGATTTGTTTTGCTTATTTATTTGTAGTTTCTTTATTGTTTTGTAGATTGTTGTGTGTGCATGAGATTTAACTTGGCATTAGAAAAAAATTTTTATATACACATGTTACACTAGCAGAATAGAGTTCAATATTAGTGCTTAATGTTGAATGGATAATAAATGAATGGCTAACTTTATCATAAACTTCTACAGTTAACTTTGCCTACCAGTGGGAAGATAATATCTACATTTGATAGATAGACGATCCAAAACATACATTAGATGAATAGATTTTGTAGGTCATCATACAAATAATTGGCATACACTTTGAAGTACTTTTCATACCAGTTTCTCAACTCACAAACTGACTATAGGTAGTTTAGGAAGCAATATATGGAGGAAAACAATACAAAGTTTAGGTAATTTTTATAAGAATTGTAACTTTAAGAATACTTGTCAGAAAGAGTGCGACCTGCATAATTCATTATGTACTGAGACAATTTGAAACCTGGGTATAATATTATAAAATAAAAGGTAATAGGCCTAACCTAATGCAAAGGTATGAATCTTTGCTTATTTAATGTTTTCTTCTTACAATTTATTTTCAAAGTGCTTTGGGTAATATTTTGCTATATATTCAATGCATGATAAGAAAAACAAAACTTCCCTGAAGTGTGAATATGCCATCTTATAAATCACTCTCCTTGAAAGAGTACAAATATCTAAATTCTGAGAAACTCAACACACATAGATATAACTTTGAATATAGGTGCACAATAACAATAAATAACCCATATTTTAGCTACATTCCCTTTTTATTCTAAGTATGCTTGATGATATTTTGATCTTTGTAGATCAACCTGCTTTAATACATAACAGAAATAAACTAATATTCAAATAGGTAAGAATTTCCCCTCTACATCATAATAAAATACATTATTCTCAACTCTCTCTAGAATTTAAATCACACACTTTAGAAAAGTAAATCTGCATTAGAAAACAACATCACTTAAGGAATGTCCCTTTTTTGAGTAGCTTGTGATATAGTCCTCCTCTTTCATGAGGGTTAAAAGTTGTAGAAGTTGTGACCTTCATATCAATATATAGTTTAATTAACATTTCTTTATTGTAAGTTCTGAAAAGACAACTATTAAAAAGTAATCAACTTTAAGAGATTAAAATTATACATATATGTTAGCATTATAAGTTAGTATATTAACTCCTAGTATTTTGTAAGGTTTTTAATGGTAATTAAGTTAAATGCTCCTAAAAATATGTAAATGCTCTTGTCACACATATAATACACTGTTTAAATAAAAGTATACAATTCATGTTCATGAAATATGAAATATTTTAGGAATAATGCAATTTATTTTACTCTATGTCTGTGTTTCCAGTCAAATCATTACTGAAGCCTTGACCATAGTGTTTTCCCATTTCTTTCATAAAAATAGATTTTTAAAAAATCTTGAAATATTAACAAAGAAAAATTTTAAACTTTTCTCCTTCCTGATGAATTATTGTATTTTCTTTATTTGAGCTTTATTTGGTTCAATTTTTGTCATAAAACATAAAGGTACATTTTTAATGTTTTTAAATTTTAATTTAACTTTTAATTCCAAGTTCATATTTCAGTTTATTTTAGTATGCAAATTTTACTGTATTTTAAATCTTATATTTTTAAAGATTATTTGAGGGATACATAATAAACAAATAAATAATCTTAAATTAAATGATATTAAAAGATGAAAAATATTTATTATAAAAACTGAAAACTAATTCATTTATAATGAGTCATGTTTCAGCAACCAATAGACAATGTTCATAAGTACCAAAAGAAAAGGTTCTCTGTATATAAAAGTTACAAGATGACAATCTTAAAAATATCACAAAAAACATGAATAAGCGTGAGAAAGATTCTTTATTATCCAAAGCACAGAGTCATCCAAAAAAATGTCTTATTGAAGACTTGCAGTAGAGTAATGATTCTGTCATTAGCTCAAAGTTACAGGTATAAATACACCCATAATATACTCTAATTTGTTTCCATAAAAAGAACAATAAAATAAAATTTGTCTTTAGAACTATTAATGAATCTTTAGAGTTAGATATTATTTTATTAAATAAAATAAAATTTATCCTATGAGAGTTTGAATCAGAGATACTAAGCTTTTATCTGCAACATACCTATTCCCCAAGATTGTTACAAAGGGTAAATAAGATAATGTTTAAGACCTGAATATTATCTACTTGTAAGTAGATAATATTTAATGAATTTTGGTAATCATCCTTATTGTTATAGCTATTGAAAATAGAAATTTATTTTATGTCTTCTAATACAGTCAATTAAAAAAATAGTCCCTTTGAACTTGAAGAGACTTGTAGTAGCTTATCTACTATCCAATCTCCTTCCTTATTAACAAGACTACATTTGGAGTGGAGTGATGTGTTCAGTTATATAATGACAAGTCTATTGCAGATTAAGATAACTAATAAAATACAATGAAAAGTTTTGTGTAGGGTTCAAGAAAAAGTTCCTTAAAAAGAGCCATTTTTAATGTTTTGGCCTTTTACTCTTTATCCTTACTTTTTCTTTCTTTCTATAAGAGAATGTGATGGCTAGTACTGCAGTAGATATTTGACACTGAGGAAAAAAGACCATGACGATTTCTAAGGTCCTAATCCTGGTATGTTTGAGGATTGAAACCATTATCACTGAAGGCCTATCCCAGAGTTGTTATTACATAAGAAAATTAAATAATTATGTGTTCAGTTTCATATAGTCATGTCTTTGTTATGTGCAATTGCATATAGGTCCTCATTAATTAATTCTCCTTGTGGGGAGTGAAAAAAAACAAACAAAGCAAAGCTTAACATGTTTATCATCTGCAATTACTAAAAAATATTGTTTATTAAAATGACTTTTTTTCCCTCCTCTTAAAATATTGTTTTAACAGACATGGTATTTTAGAAATAGTATAATATCTACCTTGCCATTTCAGAATTAGAGATAAGGCTTCTATTTTTTCACAAATTAATATCAAAAGATATTAAGGGAAGTCAAGATAGTTCCACTAATATCTTATACCCTGCAATGAGAACACAGAATTAATGGATGTAACTTTTCAAATTTCTCTGCTGCTAAGAATAGGCAATGGTACATTGCATTCCCATTAGAGTTAGTAACCTCCAGAGAGACTGTGAAGGCAAAGAGCATTCCACAAAGTTGCTATTTGATAAGGGTCATTGGTGAATATATTGAGTTTCTCCTCTGTGATATCAGAGGGATAATTTTAAAAAATATTATGGCTGCTTACTTGCCATTGAGAAGTTGTCCTAGAGGTTTCATTTATGGATACATTAGAAGCTCATATTGCTTCATGGCAGCTGATATATTTTAAAATTTAAGAAAGAAACAGCCCAAGATGTAAACCCAGCCCTACTCAGGGAAGGACTACCTATTGTGTAGATCCATTGCCTGAGCAGATAACAGAAAACTGCTCAGCTTCTGTGTTAAGATTGATAAGCCAGCCCATTTATTTTGGAAGGTCACATGCAGAAGATATGTTATATAGCTTCTTCAAATACCACAAAAGCACCCTTAGACTGATTGGCTTGGAAGTATATATTTTCCACACACTTGACACAGCATTTTAGGTGCAAAATTGAGTTGTACAACTATACATATACCTACACACACACAAAAACATACACACAGAAAGGAAGGGAGAGTGGAGGTTCAAATATATAGTGATGAAAGGAGAAATGACTCTGGGTGGCGAGCACACAAGGCAATATATAGATAATGTATTATAAAATTGTATACTTGAAAACTATATAATTTTACTAACCAATGCAACTTTATAAATTTAATTTAAAAAAAAGAAAATGAAACCCCATTCTTCAATCTCAACAGGATTTCTATGCTATCTGACCTGCAATAGAGAATAATATGGCTTAGCCTAAGACTGTTGACTCCACTTTGGAAAGACAGCACAATTCTCACATTAAATATATATATACATTAAGATCTGTTTAACACTGATAATTTGGCATCTATTTAATGCTCCTTTAAAGCTGGAAATGGTGATATATTATGTCATTTCTGCTATTAATACAGTTTTGATATGGAAAACTGGAAGAAAATGTTTAACAAAGATTCTGACATTTATTTATAATATTGTTACTGCTAATAATAGGTAACAAATTGAACCAAGTTTTATGAATTTATCTCATAAAAATGTCAATTACTGGCTACTCTCCTCTTGTCCTTCAAGCCAAGAAAGTTTCATGTGATAATAATTTATCTGTATTTTATATATGACTGCAAAAAATACAAGGTAAATTTATAGATGTATTAGAAGGCATTTATCTAGTCATCAAGAAATTTGATATTATCAAATAGTTCTTTCCTTTAATCATTTCTTGTTTACTTAGAAAATACTGGTTGAGAGGGTTCCCTGAGGGTGTAGTGGCTAGGCTTTGGTGTTCTCAATGCCATGGCCTGAGTTCAATTCCCAGCCAGGGAGCCACCAAAAAAAAAAAAAAAAAAAAAAAAGAAAAGAAAATATTGGTTGAATTCCAATTTTCTTCAAGACATTGTTTCAAGAGGCAAGGCATAAATTTGTAAACTGTTGTTAATATAATTAAAAGAAAGAGTGAAAATTGATATCTTTTTTTGAACCACTTGAATGTATAATAAACCTTTCTTCCAATCAAATTTAATTTGTTAGACTGATGATAGTAACTACAGTAGGGCAGACTTGTCAAAACAAAGTTGGAGAGCCCCTAGAAAATTCACATCTGGGTTTTGGCTTTAGCAAATCACTAGAACTAGTGTATAAGCTAAAGTTTATAAGCAAATATACATTTTTGGGGGGCAGGGGCAGGGAAAGAGTCCATAGGTTCTGAATGAATGCCAAAAATAAACCCTACCTCTTGTTAACACCTATTTTAAATCTTTGGTATAAAGTAATCTGTTTCAGAATCTTTCTCTAGTATGCATTACTGTTGTTGTTGGCATTGAATCAATGTTAAAACTACTCCTCCATGACAATGAGTGGTGAGAAATAGAGACTCCTTGGAAAAATTTTGGAGGGTATTGAAGAAAGCACTATTAACAAAAATGTTTTGCTTTGATACCCAACACTTCATGGATAGCTTTATTCATATATACATGCAGTGTCAATTCCCCCAAATACCCAACACCTGTGAGTATTATATCTATACATTTATTTTCATATAATTTTTAGTAATTCATTTGAATAGCTATGATTGGAAGAGTTATGGGAGAGGTATTTCAAGGGATGAAAGAATGAAAGAGTATTAAATATTGGTAACACTAAGACTTTATAGCTCAAATAAACAATGATTATGTTTGAAGACAAAGTTCTCAGTGTAAGGAGGGTGATTTGAACTAGTGGTGATTTGTATGTACACATCTGAGACATTGTTGCAAGAATTAGCAAAGAAAAATGGAAATACTTGAGAACTAGTTTCTGGCCTTAAGCTTAAAACTACATTTGAGTTATAGAAACTATTTATAAAAATATTTTATTTTAAAAACTGTATAATTATTTTAACTATTAATGTAAATCATTGTTAACTGAAAAACACTATTCAATCTTAATTTGAATATATAAGACTATAATAAAATGCTTTCTAAGATTGTCATTTTAAATATTTCTGTTAATAAACATTAATAGTAAAAACTAAAAAACACATATTAGGTAATGAAGTAAGAAAAAGGATGATTTTAGAATTTATAAATTCCTTGAACTTGAAACTTGAAGTCTATAACTTTATCCCTACATGGGATGTAGATTTGATTGCATTTTTAATTATCCAAAAATTATATATTTATTTATATCTAAACCTAAGGCAGTATTTTGATACTATCATGCTTCTGTTTCATATAAAATGACTTTAAACTCTATTGCAGAGCAGTTGATACTCTTGTTGCTGTAGTCAGGGTAGAAGTGTATAGTCATATTCCTACTATGCCTTGGTGGAAAATACTAATACTCTATTTCCATTCACCTCCCCCCCACATTTTAGCAGGAGCATTAGGTTTTTTGTGCCATCAATGTATTATCTAGTCTCTTAAAGCAGTACTTATTAAATATTAGTCAGTTAAATCCTGCCTATTTGGAAATTACCTACCATTGAAACAACATTAGTTCTTACAAATCACCAGGATAGTATTAAGTTACTATTTCCATGCATTAATTTGTTCTTGTTGGTATGAGAGAGTAGAGGCAGACTCTGAAGTTCCTGGCTTATGGCTAGAAATGAGAATGCAAATAGGATAAATCAAGTTCAACTAGGGAACTCTTACTATAGAACCACAAATTTGTAGAAAGAATTTTAGAGCGTTTAGACCTTTTATTAAGTGGATAATAAGCTTTTTATGTTTCTTTACATGAAAACTTTAAATTATGACAATTTTGAATCTCAAGCTCTTATTTTTTTCAAGGTTTTCCTTTTCTAACAGTAAAAAATACAAGATTTTCAGTTTCAGTAGCTTTAGTATTAATAGCAATCACAGTGTGTTGCCATGTGTGTTTTAGTAGCAGAAAAAGTATAAAATTACTGGTACAGTACATTTTAAATAACTAAAATTAAGGCATGACATAGAGCTTTTAGTAGTAACTTGTTTTTATGAATTTGCCTCTTTCCAACCAAGTTATATGAAATTAGCTCTTTTTCTCTATATTTAAATATATTTTCAAATAATGATCTTTTTAAACAGCTTAGGGTCTCTTGATAATACTAATTCAAGTAACTTTTAAGAGCTTAAAAAACAAAGAAGACAAATATTATATGATCTCATTTATGTGGAATATAAAAAAACAAACTAATAGAAACAGAGAACAGATTGGTGGTTGCCAGAGGAAGGGATGGGTGAAATGTGTGAAGGTGGTCAAAATGTACAAACTTTCAGTTATAAGATAAATAATTTCTGGGAATGTAATGTATAGCATAGAGACTTAAAATAAAACTTTGCCTATACCTCATTTAAGATAAATGAGGCTCTGTTTCTACCTTATTGGTAAGACTAAATGAGTAGATAAGCTGCAGCTGCCCAACAATATGGGTATGGGAGAAAAAGTCATAAGCTCTTAGGGCCATAAGCACTCAAACTTGTATGTCAAAGAAGGTTGATTGACTAAGTGTACTTTAGAACTAGTAGTTTCCTTAATCTAAGTTTGTTTACTTATTGCAGACTATGCATTGCAATAATAGTGACAATAACTACATTAGCTAACATTTGCTGAGTTTCTACCTGTCAAGAATTTTCAGTTATTTCATGAATATTAATATTTCTAATACAAACCCATATGTAAGCATTTTTATAAACCCTATTATATAAATGAAGTTATTGAGGCACAGAGAAAGTAAGTCAAGTCATTTCCCAAGGTTTACTTCTTGTGAGTGGTAGATTCCAGAGCTCTTGGTCTTTACCAATATAATAGTTTGCCTTACTTGTCTATATGTTTAGACTATTTACATAAAATATAGGTACTTTAAATATAAAATGTCATAAAGTAAAAACAAGTCATTTATTTACTAAGGTGCAGAATAACTTACAGAAAAATATTTTTGAAATTATGTCAACAAGACATTATTAGACAAAGTACATGAAAACAGGGGTGAAAACTAGAAAGAATGAAAAGCAAGAGGGCTTCTGTGGAAGATTGGTCAAATGTGGTCAAAGAAATGGTCAGTGTTTCTAAAAAGTGAAATTCTATATTTCTTTCTTCCAACAACATGGGAAGTAGCCAAAATAATTATGTTTTCTGAATAGAAAGTCTCTTCCTTTCTAAATTTCTTTGTATTTTTAACAATCTAAGGGTGAATAATTTTACTTACTACTAATAAATTATAATTAAAACATCTTTCAAGAATGGAAGCAAAAAAAAATTCTGCCTTCATCACATTTATACTATATAATAATTGGCAAAGATCCAAGTTAAATGGAGATAGTGAAAGCATATAACTTTCAAAGTTGTTACACAAATTATATATTTTGTAGGTTAATGTGTGAGATATTATTGAAAAAAATATTTACTTTAGCTACCCATATATTTTAGGCAAATAATAAGGGTCAAAATGTTCATAGAATATTTGCAGCTGGCTTGCATCATTTATTTTGCCTTAAAATGCATAAATCCAATGCAATACTAGATTTTGAAAAAAAATAGTACTAAAGATAAGTTATATAACATAGATGAAAATTTCAGGATAAAATATTACTCCCTAATGATGCCATGCTGCAACCCAAAATGTCAGAACAAAAATAAAGATTGAATTTTAAAGGTTTTTTTGGTAGTGGTTTAAAATTTATTATAATTTAGTTAAAGCATGTAAGTTGAATATTACACCCTTTAATTGAGTCAAATATATAATAGACTTTGAAAAAAGCACTATTATTAGGGTTATGGAGTGGCATTATGAAAGTAGAACTTATTCCATTTATAATGGACTCATGATCAGAGATGGATTGGGTATGGCAAAAAAACTTACCTATGAAGATGATGCCTTTTTTTTTATAAATTCATTTTTATTGTTAGACTTATTGGGGTGACATCTGTTAGCAAGGATTACATAGGTTTCGGATGATGCCTTTTTAAGATTAACTCTATCAGGGATCTGGTGCCTGCCCCATCTGTCTTTCTGTTGTGTCATCCTTGGAGGCAGCTGAATGATGCTTTGTCTGGGTCCAAAGCTGGCCATCAGGCCTCCTGGAAGGGGCTGTGCCCCAGGTCAAGTTCAGCCACACCCTGCATCCTGCTCTGTGTTCTAAAATGATCCACAAAGCAATCTAAAGATGGCAGTCACCTGTGCTGGGCTAGGAGATGCCTGGGAAGCTCTTAAACTGTGCTTTGATTCTAAATGATAGCGTTGCTGGGTAGAGTACTGTCAGTTGTAGACCCTTGCTTTTCATCACTTTAAAATAACTTTTATGGCAATTCCTTCTGGCCTGCATAGTTTCTGTTGAGAAACTGGCAGGCAGTCTTATGGGACTTCTCTTGTAGATAGCTAAATGCTTTTTTGTTTTACTGCTTATAAGATTCTTTCTTTGTCTTTAAAATTTGGCACTTTAATTATGATTTGTTTGGTATGGGCCTTTTTTGGGGTTGTCTGTATTTCCTGGTTCTCTATGACTATTTTCTTCACTAATTCAGGAAAGTGTTCCATTATTATTTCTTCAAATAGGTTTTGCATTCCTTGTCCCCTCTCTTCTTTTGGTACTGGCATGATACAAATGTTGTCATGCTTGATGTTGTCCCAGAAGCCCCATTAAATATCTTCTTTTTGTTATTGTTATTCTAATTGGGTGTTTTTTAATACCTTATCTTCTTAAATTGCTGATTCAATCTTCTGCTTGATCTAATATACAGTTGATTCCCTCTAATGTTTATTTTTACTTCAATTATTGTATTCTTTATTTCTTACTGGTTCTTATTTATATTTTCTATTTGCATTTTTTTTGTTTTGTTTTCTTTTCATTGAAGTTCTTTCTGAGATCACTGAGAATTCATATAAGCAGTATTTAAATTCTGCATCAAGTAAATTGCTTGTATTTATTTGTTTAGTTCTTTTTCTGTTCTTTTATTTAGAACATGTTTCTTTGTGTCCCCATTTTGGATACTTCCCTATGTTTCTTTATATGTATTAGGCAAAGCTGCTATACCTCCTGGTCTTAGTAGAATGATTTTATGTATAGTTGTCCTTATAGGCCAAGTGGCATAGTATACCTGGTCACCTGAACCAGGTGCTGAGGTGTGTCCCTTGTGTGAATAGTGTGTGTTTTTCTCTGATAGTTAAGCCTTGGTTCCTGTTTGCACATCAATGGGAGTGAGCCTTGGGCTGATTGGTTCTGAGGACCGCCCATGACTACAATGGAAGAACGGGTGTGCTGGGGCTTGGCATGAAATATTCAAAGTAATGAAAAACAAGGTCATACAGCCAAGTTTATTCTACCCAACTCTATAGACAAACAAAACAAAATTACTATCATCATCCAGTATTACAAGACATGTTAAAGAGACTTCTTTAAAAAAATTAAAACTTTAAAAAATATGACTATGAAAAGGCAATAACTATGTATCTATCAAAAATTACTGTTAATGTAAATAAATTAAATGCTCTAATCAAAAGATAGTGTGGCTGAATAAATAAAAAAATGACCCTTAAATATGCTACCTACAACAGATTCACTTCAGATAAAAAGACCCACATAAACTGAAAGAAAAGGAATGGAAAAAGAGATTTCATGAAAATAAAAACAAACCAAAAAAGCTGAAGTAGAAATACTTATATCAGACAAAATAGACTTTAAAACAAAGGCTATATAACAATAGACAAAGAATAACCCAGTAATTCCACTCCTGGGTATTTATGTGAAAAAAACCAAAATACTACTTTGACAGGACATGTGCTTTCATATTCACAATGCAACATATTTACAATAGCCATGATATAGAGGCAACTTGAGTGTTCATGAATAGATGAATAGATAAAGAATAGGTGATACCTATATATAATGAAATATTACTCAGCTTTAAAATAATAAAATATTTCATTTACAAGAACATGAATGTACCTAGAGAGTATGATGTTGAGTGGAGTAAGTTTATTAACTTATATGTGGAATCTAAAGAATACCACAAACAAACAAACAAACAAACAAACTAGAAACAGATTCATAGATACAGAGAACATTTTTATGATTGCCAGAAAAAAGGGGTTCTGGAGGATGGGTGCAAAAAGTGAACAAATTAAAAATTACAAATTTGTAGTTACAAAATAATCATGAGGATGTAAAGTACAAGGTCTGTGAATTAAGTTTGCAAGCTGATCCTAGAAAAAGTGCTACAAACATTATTCCTGAATATCACTATAGTCACCTTTGAAGTCCTCCCCTTTGGAAGCTATACACTAATGCCAGCACCTAGTCCACCCTTCAAAGCAATTTTGGAATGCTTTTTCTGGAATGACCATCAGAGCTGTTACTGTAATACTCCTGATGTCCTGAATGTCATCAAAGTGTCTTCCTTTTAATATTTCTTTCATCTTTAAGTAAAGAAAAAAGTCATTGGTGACCAGATCAGGTAAGTAGGGTGTTCCAATACAGTTATCTGTTTACTGGCTAAAAACTCTCTCAGAGAAGTGGCGTGTGAGTTGGTGCATTGTTATGATGCAAGAACCATGAGTTACTGGGGAAAAGTTCAGGTCATTTTTATTTAACTTTTTTATGCAGCCTTTTCCTAACTCTCAAATAGTAAACTAAGTTGACTGTTTTCTCATTTGGTATAATCTTTACTACAATTCAGAATGAATAATCTCTCTGATATTAAAAAAGATTAGCAATATTGTTTTGACTCTTGATTTGGACTGACAGAATATTTTTGGTTGTGGAGAATTGGCTGACTTCCATTGTGCACTTTGACACTTTGTTTCAGGGTGGTATTAGTACACCCATGTTTCATCAGCAGTGATAAGACAGCCCAAAACATCTTGCCTCTCCAAAAGGTCTTGGCAAACTTTGATTCTACTTTGCTTTTGTTCACCGGTGAGCTCCATTTTTGCACACATCTTTCTCATGCCAAGATTTTCAGTTAAAATATTTTTAACTTTTTTTCTGTCTATGTTTACTTCATCTGTGCTTTTATCAATCTGCTTATTACTGGTCACCTTGACCTCTATCAGTGACACTTTCTCTCTCCTTAGGAAACCATTTAATCTATTTGTACACTGTTCTTTTCTTCATAGCATTATCTCCACAAACTTCGACTAACATGTTATTGATTTCACTCCCACTTTTGCTCAGTTTAACAAGAAATTTAGTATTTGCTCATTGCTCTAATTCAAGCTCCATCATTCTCACAACAGTACACTAAATCATGCTACAACAATAATGATCACAACTCGACTAGACATTGCCACACATTGGCATGAACACAGATATGAGACACAGATATACCAAGGTTATGAAAATTTATCAAGTGTTTTTACAGTGCTGCCAATGTAAGCACACAGTAGCAAGTTTGTGAACTTAATTGTCAGATCTTGTAGCATACAGACTATAGTCAGTATTATGATATTAACTACGTATAGTTTCAGATGGGTACTAGATTTATTGGGGTGATCAACTTGTAAGTTATATAAATGTCTAATTACTATGATATACATCTGAAATTAATGTAATGTTTTCTCAACTATAATTAAAAATATTTTAAAGACAAAAAATTATGCTTTTCCTGATGTGAGGGATAATTTTGAGAATATCTGTGATACTTGTTTTTATAATCTTTCCTCCTAACATAGCCAGTATTATGAGTTAAAGCTTTTGTTAGCCATTTTTATCTCCCTTGCTTTCTGGATACTGATTCTTCATTAAACATTTTCTCTTCTGCAATGCATAAGATTAAAACTTATCATGCAAATTCCTTCAAATATATATTAATTTTAATTTTTCTTTCCACTAATATTATTAAAAAGTTTTATTGATTTTAGATACTACATATACATATACATATATATATATATAGACACACGCACACACCACACATACATACACACACACACATATATATTTATTTGATTATGTATTTGCTCTCATTTGTGTATGATCTAGTTATTTTAATATTTGTCTCTCTACCAGAGTTTTTATTTCCAGTCTCACACCACTACATCTGATTAGATTACCCTAAATCGTAACTGATAAACTAGCTTCTTCAACGAACTGTGGAAGTACAGATTTTAGGTTTTCTAGATGTGCTATCAAGAAGGTACTTCAAAAGGAAATTAGAGTAAGTTTTGAACTAACCAATCCATGATGTCTACACAGAGTTGTGAATGTTTTTTTTAAATAAAATCTTGCCATTTTTGACAACATTGATAGAACTGGAATGTGTTATGATAAGTTAAACAAGTCAAACACAAACACCATAACATTTTACTTAGATTTGGAATCTAAATGAAACAAATGAATAAACAAAAAACAGAAACAGACACATAGATGTTGATGGTCACCAGAGGGGAGGAGTGGTGAGAAAATAAAAAGCAAGAAGAAAAACATATATTGCAGCCACAAAAATGTTCTTAAAAAAAAAAGATATGTTTTACACACCAACCTGATACTAAATATATTTAATGATTTAGTTTTACAACTTCAAAATTACATCTAATGAAGCACCACTATGTGTGTGTAAGAGTGTGTGTGTAATTTCCATTATGTTTTTTAGTCCTTTGTTTTCTTTATGCATAATGCATTTCAACTTATTCAATACTTCAATCTGAGGTGTACTAAAATTCAATATAGAATTGACTTATATAAGAGTAGACAAAATGAATTTTCTAAAGTTTAAATCTGGCAAATAAGTAATCACAGTTAGAGATGTGATCAGAATAAGTGCTCCTGGAATTGATATAGCATTTCAATGAATATCAGTAAGAGTAAGAGTATATGGAGTATATAAAGTTATACATTGAGTACATTAAAAAAAATTAATGATCCAAATTAACATCTGTGATGAGCAAAATAAAAAATTAGTGTTGTAGCAGGCCTTAACTTCAGAGAAAGAAATACTATAAGGAATATTGGTCATTTTCAGTAAGGGTAAAAAACTTACTTTATTAGAATGCAAACTTGCTTATCATTATAAAAATTACTCTGGTTGGGGGTTCCCTGGTGGTGTAGTGGCTAGGCTTTGACATTGTCAGTGCTGCAGCCTTGGTTAGACTCCCAGCCAGGGAACCACCAAAAAAAAAAAAATTACTCTGACTAATTGCAAATTCTAAGTCACTACAAAATGAAATTAATTTCAATGAATTTTGGAGTATATAATGTTTCTTTCTAATAAATAATTTTAGCTTTATTTAATTTTGTATTACAGTATTAATTAGTATCAGAGTTATAAAATTGCAGTTTTAACCCTTGGCATTTTGCAACTTCAGGTGCTATTTTCTAAAATAAATCTATCTAAAAGTAATTATGTTTGTAGTAAGAGACCTATAATTCTTTATGACAAATTATATTCAGGAGATGACAGTTCAAGAGCCGTTCATGCCACAATATTAATGTTACCCACTTACAGACTCTCACAGAATTGTAAGTACACAAATGAACAAATATTTTATATGTATATGGAGGAAGTGACTTTATATTATGTCTCTTTTTAAAAATACTTTTAATCCAGAGAACTTCAGTATACTGACACCTTTGCTGGTGTACCACTTAGATGATAACTAGTTATTCTGCTCCAGCAGAACATTACAGTGTCTAGAGACTAGGCTTTCACATTGTCTTTTCATTATGAGTATATCATGGTTCTAAAATTTCTCTTTTCTGCTCTTTATTTTTTAATAGTTTTTAAAAATGCATATATATTTCTTTATACTCCTCCCTCTTGTTAAAATTTTTTTATGAATGCTTATCCTAAAAAACTGAATTTTTAAATATAGTTCATATAATATGTGGATAAAAAAATTTCAATCTTAAATAAATTTAAAATAACATATTGTTAGTGCCACCAGCCTCTAGTTGAGTTTTAGTTGGGGATTTCTAAAGCAGGATGTATATTTTGCTATGTAAAAATGTTTCTTTCCCTCTCTGGCATTTTTCTTTTGCTGATTACCTATCTTTTTGATAAATCAAAGCAACTGCTAGGGGGTCCTAACCAGGGATGGTTTCCTCCTTCTCCTGCTCATGTTTATCTTCCTACTTAGCCTATCACTGGTACACAAGTACTAACAATTATAAACAAAATGTCAAATCATTATATGCTGTTTTTTCTTTTATTTAATTACCATGTTACAGTGATATTTTAATAATTTTAATTTTGAAATTTTGCCTACTTTTAAAGCCAAGACAAGAAAGAGAAAAGGAAAAGAAAAAACAGAATAATACTGCAACATATTCAACATTTAAAACATTGTCTGCACCATCTTGTTTAAAATAATTGATATGCAAATTAATTCTAAATAGAAAATTCTATATAAATTTTGTATTCATATATGGTTTGCATAAACACCTCAATTTGAACATTGGCAGGTTCTCGATTTGTCAGATATTGCAAAAAATGTAAAGGCATACTTAGACTGATATCATTATTGTAGTTAGGTGTAAATATGTGTCTACGGGTTTTCTAAATATGATATATTTTCTGCCCAGCTGTAATTGAATGGTATCATAATTTGTTTTAGTAAATACAATAAAATAATTTCAAAGTGACCCTGGCAGTTCAAAACTTTAGGATAGCCTCTATCTGATTTATAATGTAAATATTGACTTACCATTAAAATGTGTTAATTCATGATATAATTTTAGAGTTATTAAAGAAAAATCTAATAAAAAAGGTCTCTTATATTAGAAATTGTTAGAAATCCAGCTGCTGCTGAAATACATCAATGATATTACATATGCAAATCTAACTTTCTACTTTCCTGAAGCTTACTAATGCTATGTTCATTTACAGTAGAAACATATTTTCTATCTAAAATTTTAGTCAGGAAGCATAAGAAACATGTAAATCTTTCATTTGGTTCATTTTAATGATGAGATAAATTTGTTTCAATATAGATGGTAGATATTTTATTTGTACTAAACTGCGTATACCATCCACAACAAAGGGAAAGATTCTTTGGAAGACAATTGTCTGATTGAAGGCTAAATCAACTGCTTTTGTTTTATGATATGACAAAAATTATCTTATAATAAACAATTTAGATTTTTTGGATTTGTAGCAGATCACTTCTGCCCATTTTCCAAATTCTGACAAATCATTATTCATCTTAGAGACAAAATAAAGCTCATGGATTTTATTTATAACTGAAAAACTTTAAAAGTTTGTAATTATAAAATATTATATATCCCAATGTTAACTCTCTTTAGTCTCTATATCAATTCTGATTTAGAGAGTGTACCTAAAAGAACCACAAAATTGATGTGTTTTGTTGTGGTCTAAATATGTTTCTTCAGATCTGTCTTCAGAGTCACAATTTAAGTATATACATTTTAATTTAAAAAGCCAAGAGTAATTTTTATGTAATTAGCCTATCAAACTAAACACTACATTTAAAATTATGATAGTAATTCTTTGTAACAATTTAACAACACAGTATAATTATTTGATCACAGTGAGTTAAAGACAATATTTACATGAAGTGCCGTAACCAGAGGTTCTTCAAATCGAATATAATAGTGAATCATCAAAAGAGGATTTTCTTAGAGAATGAATGCTCCAAGTTGGTTAAGGAAACTGTTTACATTTGTCTACATAGTACTGAAAAATTAAACTTGCAGTGAGAACTAGGACTAGAATATACATTTGAAGATATATAAATGTTGAGAGAACCATAAGATATTTAGAACTATATTTAATATTATATGATATTTATAGCAAATAATTTTTAGTTTATATAATGTTTAAGAAGACAATTTTTAAAATGAAATCAAAAGTAGTTGAAACAAATACTGAGTGATTTATTCAAAGAGATACGAAGTCTTCTCAGTGATATAATATTCAAAAAAGAAATAGAAGTAATTTTTATTGTATGTAATTATAAATGACTATTTTTATTTTTGGTTGTCAAATGAGCTTTAATTGAAATATTTTTCTTTGTAATTCTTAATTCACTGGGCATTCCACTACACCACTGTTAAAGTCATCTATGATGTCATGAGCGTGGCAGCCATCAATATTGCAGGTCCAGACTGAGCAGTCCCTAAGATCTCTTTAATGGTTCCAGAGAGTTCTCTAGCTAAAGACTGGTACCACATCTGTCAATCAATGTTGACAGTTTCATCAAACATGATATTTTCACTGTGCTTAACATTCTTTTGCTTCTTTCTGTTTCTTGGTGGTTCTTTCAGGGCTTTGATGATCAAAGCAGAGGCAGAAGGTACCACCTCAATCTGGGCCTATCTGTTCTGCATGGTCAGTTTTACTGTAATTCTCAGGTCTTTCCAATCACTAGTTGCTTTAATGATGTCATCACCAAGCTTTTTTGGGGACAGACCCAGGGGACCAATCTTGGGGGCTAGAGCACATGTGGAACCAACTTCCCCACTGGTACACCACAGGTATATGACTTTAATCTCTTTGGGGTTGAATTTTGGCAGCATGGTGGAGGTGGCTGGTGTGGGATGAACCTGGATTCAGGACAACTGAAGAAAGTTACACAGTGGTCTCCTTGGAGCCAAAAGCCAAAAATCTATAAATGACCTTTATGATAAAGAAAGTAAAGTAATTCAAAATGTCTCACATTTAAAATTTTATGAACTACTATAATGTGACAATATTAATATAAATACTATTTATTATATAATTATCTTCTATTTATAATATAACTACCAGTAATCTAGATAAATTGTGAGTAATTTCATTTTACAAACTACTTTTAAATTCATTTTTAAAATCAACATTCTATTGTCTTCACCATCATCATCATTAGGAAATATTTTAGAAAAGGATACTGTTGAATATAATCTAAAGATTTCCAAAATTATATTTTTTAAAACTATAGACATTTAAAGAAAAACCTGATAACTTACAAAAATATGTTTCCTTTATTTTTTAAAGATGTCTCATAAAATTATGATGCCTTTTAAGGTATAAATACAAGAAGAGCTAGAATTGGCTAAAAATGTATTTGTGTATGGTGTAAATTTTCCGAATTTTAAAATGCACCAATCTCAATGGGGGTAAATTTAAAGTAAATTGTAATTAGTGTAACATTACACAGCATGCCAAAAAGCAGTGTAATTTTATATATAGTTATAAATACCATTACATCAACATACTCATTATAAATCAGCATGATGTAAATGAATTGTTCATATTGTGAAGGTAATCTCAACAAAAATTTAAAGTACTGGGGTTTTATTATTTGAAATTTTTCCTATAGATGAAACTTTCTAACAGAAATTTGTGAAATAGAATATCAATAATTCTCTAATTCATTTAGGTACTTTGGGGCTACATTAATAATGACTGCAATTAATTAGTAGAGATTTCCAGTCCTACATATTTCTATTTTGTTCACCAGAAAAATAGCAACATTATAATAAAAACACTTGGTACAGGGCAAGATGGTGACCATAGAGGAAATCCCTAAAACCTCTCTCAGATAATACAATGAAACAGCCAGCCAGAATCCAACACAGTAAACTCTGATTTGCACAGTGACAACTGAGAAGTTCACACAACTCAAGAAAACACATGAAGGTTAGAGAAAGGGGGATGACTGAGAGAGAAGGGAGGGAGCAGAGATGGATTGCAACTTGACCCTACTGCAGCTAACTAAAGGAAGTAAAAAAATAATAATAATAAAATAAATAAACAACCCCAAAATCAGGGAGCAGCTCGATACTGGAAGGAGAGAGGGCAAGCAGTCACAAAAGTTGAGACCAGAGTGGCAGAAACCCAGAAAGACTGTGAGGGAGCTGGACCCTGAAGCAACATGTTAGAGACAGTCTAAGAACTGAGCTCTGGGTAGCATGGAAGCTGAGTGAGGCATCTGAACTGCCCTAGGCAGCAATAGGGCCCCAGATACAGAACCACTTGTAAATATGGCCAGGAGTGGTTACTATGGAAATGAATCACTGAAACATGGCCTTAGGTAAAAAGCAGAAAGGAGAAAGGCCTATTTAGCAGCATTCTCCCTGATCAACATGAGCAGGCTCAGCCTGCATTCCATCAGCCTACCCTGTCTCCCCTAGCTTCCCCAACAAACCACAGGAAGCAGAGAGACCACGGATTGCCACACCCCACACCCAGATGCTGGTGGAGAATGGAGATAAGGCTTAAACACCTCCCCTCGCATCCAAACTTTACTCCCCACCCAGTGTCACCTTGCGTCTGCTCTACAGAAAGACACCATAAAAATAATAGAGAAAGGGAGTTCCCTGATGGTGTAGTGGCTTAAGACTTCAGTGCTGGCCCTGTCAGCGCTGCGGTCTGGGTTCCATTCCCAGTCAGGGAGCTACCCACATACCAAAAAGCCAAAAAAAAAAAAAAAAGAAAGAAAAAAAGGGAACCCCTGGGCACTGTTATAAATAAAGACCTCATGATGAAAAAGAACAAAACAGACAATATGAATATCTTAGAATTTAGAGCTGCTCAGAAAGAGGATGAACAATCTCCAGAAAAAAATCTTACAGATCTAGAAATTAATGAACTAACTGCCAGAGAATACAAGATTGCCTTTCTAAAGGCTCTCAGAGAAATTAAAACATACTGGCAGATGGAGGGCAAGATGATGACCAGAGAGGAGGTCCTTAAAGCTTCTCCCAGAAAACACAATTGAATGGCTGTCCAGGAGCCAAAAAAGAGGACCCTGAGTGACACAATGGCAGCGGAGAAGTCCACACATCACAAGTAAACACCTGAAGGTTGGAGAGAAGGGGGCAAGTGGAAGAGAGGGGCGGGAGTAGAGATGGATCACAACAGGACCTGATTGCTGCTGACTAACCAGGAACAGCACAGTGCACAGGAGGGGGGAAGGCCAAGAAGTTACAAGAGTAAAAGCCAGCAAAGTGGCAGAATAGTGGGAGACCATGGGGAACTGGGCCTTAGAACAGTGTGTTAGACACAGACCTTGGGAGCCAGCCACTGAAGCTTTTGAGTAACAAGAGGGCTGAGTGAGAACTCTGAACAAACACAGGCTGAGGTCAGTCCCCAGAGACAGCACCTCGACTCAGGTGCCCTTGCAACCCAAAGCACAAGCGTGCATGGCTCCTAGGCTGGGCCACAGTTCCTGTTCTTGGCCCACTGTGGAGGCAAACCAGCTGCCTTCTTATTGCCTGAGATCAGGCCAACAGCTTTGAACTTGTGGTGCACATGCCTGCATGTGTGCCCCTGGGGCCTAGAAGCAGTGCAAACCTGTAGACTCTGCCCCAACAACTGGTTGCTGGAGCAGGCCCAGGAAGAAAGCCAGATTTGATAGCAGTCACCCCACCTAGCAAGAACAGCCTCAGCCTGCATCACTAAACTTCCTTATTATAGGGAAGGAGATGGAGCTACCCCAGTACACATTTTTGTTGGCCTGTCCCCTCTCCTACAGACTCCCCAACCAACTGCAGGAAGCAGAGGGACCACAGATAGATGCACTTCATCTCCAAATGTGGCATAAGACAAGAAATAAAAAATAAACAACTCCCCCATCTCCCAAAACTTGGCCCCCAGAGTCACTAGTTTCTGCCCTATAGCAAGAAACCACAAAAATATTAATCAGGGCTCCTGGGCTCTGCTGAACATAAGTCCCTCATGTCAAAGAGGAAGAACCCAGCAGATAGGATGAATTACTTAAAAACAAAAACTGCTCAGAAAGAATATGAAATTCATCCAGAAGACAGCTTCTTAGATATAGAAGTTTCTGAACTAAGAGACAGAATTTAAAGTAGCTGTTCTAAAGACTCTGAGAGAAATGAAAACATACTGGCAGAACTCCATAGCTGAGATGAATGACATAAGAAAGGAAATCTGTGAACAAAAAGAATAATTTAACAAAGAAACGCAAAATATAAGGAAGATTGAGATGGAAATTTGAGAGATAAATAATACACTAAAAGAAGTGAGAAACGAAATAACTGCCATAGGAAACAAGGTCAACCAGATGGAGGAAAGAATTAGTGCTATTAAAGATCATAACATGGAAACATCTCAGAAAGAAGAAGAGAGGGAATACAGAATAAAAATAATTGAAAGAACTCTGCAAGAACTATCTGACTTCATGAGACAAAACAACATCAGGATAATAGGATTAGAAGAAGGAGCAGAGCACTCCACAGAGAGCGTACTCAAACAAATAGTAGATGAAAACTTTCCAAACCTATGGAAAGATCTGGAACCCCAAGTTCAAGAAGAAAACAGGTCCCCTGAACCCTAGTAGATATTCTCCAAGACACGTGGTACTAAAGATGTCCAAATCTAAAGACAAAGAGACAATTCTTAGGTCAGCCAGGGAAAAAAGAACTATAACCTTTAGAGGAAAACCCATCAAGCTAGCATCAGAGTTCTCAACAGAAACTCTTTAATCTGGGAAGAAGTGAAATCCAATATTCAACACTTTAAAAGAGAGAAACTTTCAACCAAGGATAAACTATCCAGCAAAACTATTTTTCAGATATGAAGGAGAAAAAAACATTCTCAGACACACAGAAGCTGAGGGAATTTGCCAGTACAAGGCTGGCACTTCAGGAAATAGAAGGAGGTTCTTTGACCTGAAACAAAACAACAGGACAAATGGAATAAAGTTGGAGCAACAAGAAATAAACAAAAACAAAACAAAAATAAACAAACAAATGAGTAATGGCCACAGGAAATCCCCACATATCGATCACCACTCTAAATGTTAATGGACTGAACTCACCAATAAAAAGACACAGAGTAGCAGACTGAATTAAAAAATGAAAACCATCCATATGCTGCCTCTAAGAGACACACCTAAGCCATAAGGACAAAAACAGACTCAGAATGAAAGTAAGGGAAACAATACTCCAAACAAATAGTAACCAGAGAAAAGCAGGAGTTGCCATACTGATATCTAATGAAATAAACTTCAGGTTAAAAAAGATAGTAAGAGACAAAGATGGACATCACATAATGACAAAAGGCACAATACAACAACAAGGAGATTTAACACGAATTATTATATATGCTCCGAACCAGGAATCACCAAAATATACAAAACGACTACTAAGAAATCTGAAAGAAAAAACTGACAAAAATATAATCATGGTGGGAGACCTAAACACTCAGCTAACAGCCATGGACAGATCATACAAACAGAAAATAAATAAGGAAATATCAACTCTAAATGACACATTACAGCAATTGGACATAATTGAAATTTACAGGACACTTATGCAGCAAAAAGTTATTATACCTTCTTTTCTAGTGCACATGGAACATTCTCAAGAATAGACCATATGTTGGGACATAAAAGTAGCCTCAACAAATTCAAGAAGATCACAATCGTACCAAGTGTATTCTCAGACCACAAAGCTTTGAAATTGGAGATCAACTGTAAAAGGAAAGCAGAAAATAACACATATACGTGGAGATTAAACAACAGCTTATTAAAAAAGGACTGGATAAAAGAACAAATAAAAGATGAGATTAAAAAATATATAGACACTAATGACAATGAGAATACAACATATCAGAATTATTGTGACACAGTGAAAGTGGTAATAAGAGGGAAATTTATATCACTACAGGCCTATCTTAAGTAACAAGAAAAATCACAAGTAAAAACCTTAGTATCCCATCTTAAAGAACTAGAAAAGGAATAGCAGACAAAACCCAAAGTCAACAGATGAAAAGAAATAATATGCAGGAGGAGGACAAGATGGCAACTGGAGAGGAGGTCCTTAAAGCCTCTCCCAGAAAACACAATTGAACAGCCACCCAGGAGCCAAGAAAGAGGACCCTAGGTAACAAAAAATGGCAGCTGAGACATCCACGAATTGCAAGTAAACCTAAGGTTTGGAGAGAAAGGGACGAGTGGGAGAGAGGGGAGGGAGCAAAGACGGATCACAACAGGACCCAAGCATGGCTGACTGCAGTGCATGGGAGGGGAGAAGCCAGGATGCAACAAGAGGAGAAGCCCTAGCAAAGCAGCAGAACAGTGGGAGTCTGTTAGGGAGCTAGGCTGGGGAGCTGGAATTTGGAGTGGCAAGTTGGGGACAGACTTTGGGAGACAGCCTCTGGAACTCTTTAGTGGTAGCAGGACTGAGCAAGGATTCTGAACTGCAGAGATGACATCTTGGCTCTAGGCTCCCTAGGGACCCACAGCATGGCGCGTGCAGCTCCTGCACATGGCTGTGGTTCCTGGTCCCAGCCCACTATGGGGGCGAGCCGGCTGCCACACAGCAGTGCACAGCCCCTACACAAACGGGCCTGCAGATCCTGTTCCGGCCCGCTGTGCTGCGGTGGTGGGCTGGCTGCCGCGTGGGCAATGCACAGCCCCTACACAGGGCTGCAGCTCCCATTCTGGCCCGTTGCGGAGGCGGACCAGCTGCCGGCGCAATGTGTGCAGCTCCTGCAGTGGTTGTGGCTCCCGTTCCCGGCCCGCTGCAAAGGCGAGCCAGTTGTTGGTGCAGCGTGCGCGGCTCCTGCACAGGGCTGCAACTTCCATTCCAGGCCAGCTGCGGAGGCAGGCCGGCTGCCTTCCTACCGTGGGGTCAGACCTACAGCTTTGGACTCGTGTGCATGCCTGCTAGCGTGCCCCTGGGTCCTAAAAGCAGTGCAAGCCCGCAGACTCTGCCCCAACATTTGGCCATGGAAGCAGGCCCGGAAAGAAAGGCGGATTTGACAGCATTCGCCCCAGCCAGTAGAAGCAGCCTTGGTTCGCGTCACCCAGCTTCCCCAGCATAGGGCAGAAGGTGGAGCTGCCCTGGTGTGCCTTTCGTTGCCTCTCTCCTTTCCTACAACCATCCCAACGACTAACTAACTACAGGAAGCAGAGGGACCATGATAGATGCGCACCACCTCCAAACGTAGCAGGAGACCAGAAATAAGAAATAAACAACCCCGCTCTCTCCCAAAATTTGCCCCCCCCAGTACCACTTCCTGTCTGCCCTACAGCAAGACACCACAAAAGTACAGGTCTGGGCTCCTGGGCACTACTGAACGTAACATCCTCATGTCAAAGAGGAAGAACCAGCAGACAGGATGAATGTCTTAAAAACTAGAACTCCTCAGAAAGACCAGGACATTTATCAAGACAGCTTCTTAGACCTAGAAGTTTCCAAATTAAGTGACAGAGAATTTAAAGTAGCCATTCTAAAGGCTGTGAGAGAAATGAAAACATACTGGCAGAACACCAAGGCTGACATAAACAACATAAAAAAGGACATGAATGACATAAAAAAGGAACTTCATGAACAAAAGCAACAATTTAACAAAGAAATTCAAAACATAAAAAAGATTGAGATGGAAATGTGAGAGATAAATAATACAATAAAAGAAGTGAGAAACAAAATAACTGCCATAGGAAACAGGGCCAACCAGATGGAGGAAAGAATTAGTGATATCGAAGATCAGAACATGGAAACAGCTCAGAAAGAGGAAGAGAGGGAATATAGAACCAAAAGGATTGAAAATACTCTACAAGAACTATCTGACTCCATGAGACAAAACAACATCAGGATAATAGGATTAGAAGGGGTAGGGCATTCTACAGAGAACATATTCAAACAAATAATAGATGAGAACTTTCCAAACCAAAGGAAAGATTTGGAACCCCTAGTTCCAAAAAAAACGGGTCCCCTAGATACTTGGACCCTAACAGATCTTCTCCAAGACCCATGATATTAAAGATGTCCAAAACCAAAGACAAAGGGACAATTCTCAAGGCAGCCAGGGAAAAAAGAACTATAAACTTTAGAGGAAATCCCATCAGACTGGCATCAGATTTCTCAGCAGAAACTCTGCAAGCCGGGAGGGAGTGGAATCCAATATTCAAAAATTTAAAAGAGATGAACTTACAACCAAGAATAAATTATCCAGCAAAATTATCTTTCAAATATGAAGGTGGAATAAAGACCTTCTCAGACACTCAGAAGCTGAGGGAATTTGCCAGCACAAGGCCAGCACTCCAAGAATTACTGAAGGAGGCTCTTTGACCTGAAACAAAACATCAAGAAAAATGGAACTAAGTTGGAGAACAAGACAAAAAAACATAAAACAAAAACAAACAAAGAAATAAGTAATGGCCACAGGAAATCCCCATATATCGATCATCACTCTAAATGTTAATGAACTGAATTCACCAATAAAAAGACACAGAGTAGCAGACTGGATTAAAAAACAGAACCCATCCATATGCTGTCTCCAAGAAACACATCTCAGCCATAAGGACAAACACAGACTTAGAGTGAAAGGATGGGAAACAATACGTCAAGCAAATGGTAACCAGAGAAAAGCAGGAGTTGCCATACTGATATCAAATGAAATAAACTTCAGGTTACAAAAGATAGTAAAAGATAAGGATGGACATTACATAATGATAAAAGGCACAATACAACAATAAGAAGACTTGACACTAATTAATATATATGCTACCAATGGGGATGAACCAAAATATACAAAGAAACTACTAACAGATTTGAAAGGAGAAACTGATGAACATACTCTCATTGTGGGAGACTTAAACAACCCGCTAACAGCCATGGACAGACAGATCATCCAAACAGAAAATAAATAAGGAAACATCAGCTCTAAATGACACATTACAGCAATTGGACATAATTGACATTTACAGGACACTTCATTCAGCAAAAAGAGACTATTCCTTCTTTTCTAGTGCACATGGAACATTCTCAAGGATAGACCATATGCTGGGACACGAAAGTAGACTCAGCAAATTTAAGAAGATTGAAATCATACCAAGTGTATTCTCAGACCACAAAGCTTAGAAATTGGAGATCAACTGTAAAAGGAAAGCAGAAAGAAACACATATACATGGAGACTAAACAACATCTTATTAACAAATGACTGGACAAAAGAACAAATAAAAGATGAGATTAAAAAATATATAGAAACCAATGAGAATGAAAATACAACGTATTAGAATTATTGGGACACAGCAAAAGCGGTAATAAGAGGGAAATTTATATCACTACTGGCCTATCTTAAGAAACAAGAAAAATCACAAGTAAACATCTTAACATCCCATCTTAAAGAACTAGAAAAAGAAGAGCAGACAAAACTCAAAGTCAGCAGAAGGAAAGAAATAATAAAAATTAAAGCAGACCTAAACCAAATAGAGAACAGAAAAAACAATAGAAAAAAATAATATTACAAAGAGCTGGTTCTTTGAAAAAGTCAACAAAATTGACAAACCCCCGGCTAGACTAATCAAAGGACGAAAGGAAAGGACACCAGTATCCAAAATTAGAAATGAAAGGGTAGAAATTACCACTGATACCACAGAAATACAAAGGATTATAAAAAATATTATGAAGGACTTTATGTCATTAAATTTAACAACCTAGAAGATAATGGACAAGTTTCAAGAAACTTATAGCCTCCCTAGACTGAGCCAAGAAGAAGTGGATAATCTAAATAGACCAATCAATAGCAACAAGATTGAAATGACTATACATAATCTCCCTAAAGGTAAAAGCCCCGAACTAGGTGGTCTCAGCAATGAGCTCTACCTAGCATTCAGAGAAGAATAAATGCCTATCCTCCTCAGACTCTTCCAAATAATTGAAAAGAAAACAATACTATCTAACTTATTCTATGAGGCCAACATTACCCTAAAACCAAAGCCTGGTAAATACAACACAAAAAAAAGAGAACTACAGAACAATATCTCTAATGAACACAGATGAAAAACTCCTAAACAAAATATTATCAAATAGAATACAACAATGCATCAAAAAGATTATATATCATGTTTAAGTGGGGTTTATCCTGGGAGCACAAAGGTGGTTCAACATACAAAAATCAATCAATGTGATACACCACATAAACAAAATAAAAGATAAAGACCATATGGTTATATCAATTAATGCAGAAAAGCTTTTGACAAGATACAAAATCCATTTATGATCAAAACACTGAATAAAATAGGTATAGAAAGAAAGTATCTCAACATAATAAAGGCCATAAATGACGAACACTTGGCTAACATCATACTGAATGGGGGAAAGCTGAAGCCTATTCCCCTAAAATCAGGAACAAGACAGAGATGACCCCTGTCACCACTGCTATTAAATATAGTACTCGAAGTTCTAGCCACAGCAATCAGGCAAGAGAAAAAAATAAAATGTATCCAAATTGGGAAAGAAGAGGTCATATTGTCATTATTTGCAGATGATATGATGCTTTATGTAAAAAATTCCCATAGTTCCAACAGGAAACTACTAGAAACAATAAATAAATATAGTAAAGTTGCAGGGTATAAAATCAATGTACAAAAATAAACAGCATTCTTATATACAAACAGTGAATCCTCAGAAAAAGAAATGAGGGAGTCAATTGCTTTTGCTATCACAACAAAATTAAATACCTGGGAATTAACTTAACAAAGAATGTGATAGACTTGTACATGGAAAACTATAAGACACTTTTGAAAGAAATGGAAACAGACATTAAGAAATGAAAAACTATCCTGTTTATGGATAGGAAGAGTTAACATTGTTAAAATGGTCATTCTGCCCAAAGCAATGTAGGGATTTAATGCAATACCCATCAACATCCCACAATCATAGTTTTGTGAAATAGATAAAACAATTATCAGATTTATATGGAATTATAAAAGACCTTGAGTTGTCAAAGCAATACTGCATAAAAATAATAAGGCTGGTGGCATTACATTCCCTGACTTCAATTTATATTACAAATCATTAGTAGTCAAAACAGCTTGGTATTGGCAGAAAAACAGAAACATACACAAATGGAACAGAACTGAAATCCCAGAAATAAATTCACAAATTTATTGACAAATAATTTTTGATAAAAGAGCAAAAAACATACAATGGGGAAGACAGACTATTTAGTAGATGGTGCTGGGAAATCTGCAAAAGAATGAACCTGAGCTGCGAATTCTCTCCATATACAAAAATTAACTCAAAATAGATTTAAGACCTTCATATAAGACCTGAAACAATAAACTGTATAGAAGAAAACATCAGTACTAAACATATAGACCTAGGACTGAATGTGAGAAAATATTTGCAAATAAGGCATCAGATAACAGTCTAACATCTAAAATATATGAAAAGCTAATACAACTTAGCAATAACAACAACAACAACAGCAAACCAAAACAATTTAAAAATGGGCAGAAGACCTAAACAGACACTTCTCCCATGGAGAAATACAAATGGCCAGCAGATAATGAGAAAATGATCATCCTCATTAACTATCAAGGAAATGCAAATGAAAACCACAATGAGATACCACCTCACACCTGTTAGAATGGCTATTATTAAAAGAGAGGGAACAAGTGCTGGAGAGGACGTGGAGGAAAAGGAACTCTCGCATACTGCTGGTGGTAATGCAAATTGGTACAATCACCATGGAAGATGGTGTGAAGGTTCTTCAGAAAATTGAGAATGGAGTTACCATATGATCTAGCAATCCCCCTTCTGGGGTCTACCCAAAAAACTTGAAAACTTTAGTCTGCAAAGACTTATGTACCCCAATGTTCATTGCAGTGCTGTTCACAGTGGCCAAAACATAAAAGCAACAAAAGTGTCCTGTGACAGATGACTGGATAAAGAAGCTGTGGTACATATACACAATGGAATATTACTCAGCTATAAGAAAAGATGAAATATTGCCATTTGCAACAAAATGGATGAACCTGGGGGTCATCATGCTAAGTGAAATAAGCCAGACAGAAAAAAACAAAAACTGTATGACTTCATTCATATGTAGAACATAAAACTGAAAGCAAAAAAGAAAAAAATGAACAAAGAAACAAATAACCCATGGACACAATCAATAGTTTAATGTTTATTTGGGGATGAGTGGGGAGAGGAGGGGAGAAAGGGTATGGGGTGGGAGAGGAGGGTGGGGGAGCTAAATATATGGTGATGGAAACAGAAGTTACATTAGGTGTTGAACTTATTTTACAAGTTGACGATGCACTGTAAAATTGTATGCCTTAAACCTATGTAATCCTTGCTAACAGATGTCACCCCAGTAAGTATAACAACAAAAATAAATTAAAAATAAAACATACTGGCAGAACAGCATAGCTGATATGAACAATCTCAGAAAGAAACATTTTAACAAAAAAATTCAAAATATAAGGAAAAATGAGATGAAAATTTGAGAGATAAATAACACAATGAAAGCAGTGAGGAAAAAGATAAGTGTCATAAAAAATAGGCCCAACCAGATGGAGGAAAGAATTAGTGATATTGGAGATTGGAACTTGGAAACATCTCAGAAAGAAAATAATAGGGAATACAGAATCAAAGATTGAAAGAATTCTGCAAGAAATATCTGAGTCCATTAGGAAAAACAGTATCAGGATAATAGGATTGGAAGAAGGAACAAATAATTCTACAGAGAGCACACTCAAACAAATAGTAAATGAGAAATTTCCAAGCCTATGGAAACATCGAGATCCCCAAATTCAAGAAGAAAATAGGTCCCCTAGATACCAGGACCAAGCAGATCTTCTCCAAGACACATTGTATTGAAGATTTCAAAAGCCAAAGACAAAGAGACAATTCTCAAGGCAGCCAGGAGAAAACAGCAACAACAACAACAACAACAACAAAACCTATAACCTTTAGAGAAAAACCCATGAGGCTCACATCAGACTTCTCAGCAGAAACCCTACAAGCCAGGAGGGAGTGGAATCAAATATTCAAAACTTTAAAACAGAGAAACTTACAGCCAAGAATAAATTATCCAGCAAAAGTATCCTTCAGATACAAAGGAGTAATAAAGACCTTCTCAGATGCACAGAAGCTGAGGGAGTTCACCAGCACAAGGCTGGCACTTCAAGAAATACTGAAGGAGGCTCTTTGACCTGAAACAAGACATCAGAATAAAGGAAAGAGTTGGGACAACAAAAAAGGAAAAAAAAATTTAAATAAAAATAATAAAAGAAAATAATGGCCACAGGAAATTCTCATATATGAATCATCACTCTAAATGTTCATGGACTGAGCTCACCAATAGAAAGACATAGAGTAGCAGACTGGATTGAAAAACAAAACCTATTTATATGCTGTCTTCAAGAGACACATATCATTCACAAACTCGGAGTAAAAGGACAAAAAAATAATATTCCTAGCAAATAGTATCCTAAGGAAAGCAAGAGTTGTCATACTGATATCTGATGAAATAAACTTCAGGTTAAAAGAGATAAAAAGAGACAAGGGTGGACATTACATAATGATAAAAGGGGGGAATACAACAAGGAGATTTGACACTAATTAATATATATGCTTTCAATCAGAAAACACCAAAATATACAAAGCAACTACTAACATCTGAAAATAGAAACTGACAAAAGCACAATCATTATAGGAGAACTAAACACCCCCTTAATAGTCATGTGCATATTATTCAAACAGATATAAATGAAACATTGCAGCAATTGGACATGATTGACGTTTAAAGGACACTACATGTGAAAACAAAATATTAGACCTTCTTTTCTAGTACACATGGAACACATGGAACATTATGTCACATTTTGGTAATTCTCTCAAAATTTCAAACTTTCACTATTATCATATTTGTTATGATGATCTATGAGCAGTGATCTTGATATAACTAGGGAAAGACCTTCCCATCAGCAAAATTATTACAACTCACTGAAAGCTCAAGTGATTGTTAGTGTTTCATAGCAATAGATATGCTTAGATTAAGATATATACACTGTTTTTTTTTAAACAGAATGCTATTGCACACTTAATAGACTATATTATAGTGTAAACATACCTTTTATCACGGAGAAACCAAAAAATTCCTGTGACTTGTTTTATTGTGATATTCACTTTGTTGTAGTGGTCTCAAACCAACCATTCAATGTCTCTGAGGTATGCCTGCATAGTAGTACAATATAAACAAGTATATCAGGTAGAAGAAATGTATGACAAGGAAGAGTAAAACGAAGGGTTGAAAAATTAGATTACTTCAATAATCAATTTTGTATGCTTTTTAGATATTTCCTAAATATTAATTCACACTTTACCAAAGCTTTGCTGTTGTCATTTTTATTCTTATTATGTTATCTTTCATCTCTCTCCCTCTTTCTTTCTTTTTTCTTTTTCTCTTTCTTGTTTTCTTTCTCCCTTTTTTCATCCATCACTATCATGACAATTGGATCATATTAGCAATAGAGTATTTTCTTCAAATTATTAAAGGACATAGTATATATTTATGTCTAACATAGTCTCAAAAAATAACTTGTTTCAATTATTTTGTTAATAGCAACAACACTTATTTCAAATTACTATCTTTTTATTATCTTTTGAATAATTGGTTGTTATGTGTCTTTGGTTTTTAAAGAAACTTTTACATTATTTTACTATTTTGTATGTGAATATCAGCTTTAAATGTGAAAATAACAATATATTGTGATAAGGACAAAAGTGAATATTAAAACAAGTTTTCTTTTCATAATATATTTATATCATAATAATTGAAATATGTTTTTATTGTGAATTTAACTCTAACTTTATGATATGAACATATAAAATTAAAATTCTACATTATGCTTCTTCTTTATTGTTAACTAAATTTTTATGTTGGGTAACTCCCTATGGCCCAGTTTTTAAGACAATTATACAATAAACTACTAATGCACATTCATGTGGACATCAACATGATGGCTTTTAAAAAAACATATTTTTTATATATATAAAACATGACATTTGGTTAAATATCCATTGGGTCAGTTTTTGTGTTAATGACAAGAGATAAAACTGAATGAGGAACTCTGCACTTCATTAACTTATACTCAATTAACAGGAATACTGATCATATAAGAGATTTGACAAAGTGTTGCCTCTGTAATAAAAAATAATGCATAGACCATGGGATTGTTAGAAGTTCAATATCAATTACAAGTATATTTAATGAAACTTTGAGGTTTTATGATACCCAACAAACACCAAATAAAACAACCACCTAATTTGTTATTCACAGCAATTTACTGTCTCATTGCCTCAGCCTGTTGACCTGAAATTATATTTTGCATGTTTACTTACACAATTAATAGATTCATTAAAAGAAAAATTTATTTAAAAATTTTCAAATGAATCCTACTTTTTTAAAAAAATAGAATGTAGAGACAGCTGAAAGCACCTTTTTAGATTCCTCCACCCTTCTTCCTTTTTAGCTGATAATTATTTCACATTTTGGATGAGATTAAGTCATAGATACAAATTATCTCTGACACTCTTAAAGTGGTCCAAATGCAGAAGAATAAACATTTTAAACATTATGATTCTAAAATTCAAAAAGTAAAAATTTATTCTGTGAAATCATTTATTCTTGCTTCTCACAAGCTGCTATCCTAGTGTATAGTATGTGTACTTATATAATATGAGGGTGTTTATAGAGAAGAAGTGGGACTGTTAAAATTCCTAATTCATGCTTTTGAAATATCTTCAAGTTTAAAAAAATTTCTCAGGCTAAACATTTATCAATTATAGAATTAGCTCTATCTTGGATGCAACAAAATGGTGGCATGAGAGCAATCTCCAAAAAACTCCTCTGGAGATTACAACTAATAAAACACCTATACCTCAACCAAGGACATGCTACACATCACAAAATCACAACTAAATATCCCACTCATGGCATTAAGGTACCTGCAGGTGGGCGGAGGGTTAAACACAAGAGAAATAAAGGGAAGAGTTGAGACATAGCTGTGTCAGTCCCCACTTGGAACTTTACCACTGAGGGAGAAAGAAGGGAAAAGGTGGCAGGAGAGCATGTTGGACTTCATTCAGTCCATAGGACAGAGGAAAAGGGGACCACATGTGCGGTGTGAGATTCCATAACTACCTAATTTTGACCCCAGGAGGTGCAGACCAGTCCACAAAATGTAGCAGCTGGACTGCATCCCAATTCCCAGAGGACCAGGAGAAGCTGGGCAGTGAGAAGACAAAGCACAAATGCTGTGTCCAGGAAGGAGAAGGAGAGAGGGTACTGTGTGTGTATTTCTCAGCCCATAAGGATGATTTGAAAGACCACCAAACAGGATAGTTGAACCCAAAGCTCAGGGCAGAAAACACACATGTGGCAAACTAAAAACAGAAAGGCACAATCATGGCCAAACTCCCTTCATGACCCCTGGAGCCTCAGGAAGAAAACAAAGCCTCAAACACCCCTCCCCACAGCTCTCTGCCTGTCCAGTATCAGAAGCGAACACCAAAGAAGTTACATGGGGAACAGTGTAGACAATCTGCAAAAAATGAGAAAGCAATGAATTAAAGAGATGGAGACAGAAGACCCATCAGAAACCAAGCTCAAAGCAATGGTTATTAAAATGCTTAAGGATCTGAATGATAATGACTAATTAACTAAAATGCAGAAGGGAATAAAAGTCACCAAACTAGATAAACTAGAAGTGCAAGGCAGTGATGTGCAGAAAAAGCCAGCAGAAAACACCCATTAAAACAGATAGATATGGGAACCCATAAAAAGAAGATGGTTTGAGATTTCTCTGGGACAATTTTAAGCAGAAGAATATCAGAATCATAAGTGTGCCATCAGGGACAGAGGAAAAGCAAGGGTTCAAGAAGTTATTTAAAGAAATAATGAATGAAAATTTTCTTAATCTGGTGAAAGAAATAGACTTACAAATCTAGGATGCACAGAGAATCCCAAATAAGATGATCCCAAATAAGAACACACCCAAGACGTAACATAACTAAAATTACAAAAATTAAAGAAAAAGAGAAAATTCTAAAAACAGCAAGAGAAATGAAAGTAGTAACATATAAAGGGACACTCATTTGATTCTCAGCTGGTTCCTCACCAGACACTTTACAGACCAGAAGGGATTGGCAGAAAATATTCAATGTGATGAAAACCAATGATCTGCAACCAAGAATAACATATCCAGCAAGGCTAGCATTCAAAATTTAAGGACAGATAAAGCATTTCTCAGATAAGAAAAGGCTAAAGGAATACATCACAACCAAACCAGTACTATAAAAAAATGTTAAAGGAAATTCTTTAAAATAGGAGGAGGGATGGGAGAGTGGGTAAAATAAAAGATAGGGATGGAGAAATTTAGTTTGATTGTTAACATAGAATCAAAAGCAACAAAGAAACAAATCTTATAGACACAGTTAATTTAGAAGTTACCTGAGGGTAGGTGGTGTCAGGGGTGGGGGGGGTGGTAGAAACAGGACACATATATGGTGATAAAAAGAGAACTGATTCTGGGTGATGAACACATAATACAACATATAGAACATGTAAGTGGAATTGTACACCTGGGACTTATTTAAATTTTACTAGTCGATGTCACCTCAATAAATTTAAAAAAAAGAATTTGACCCTACCTCATGAATGTTTCTTCTGTGGCCCTCTGTCTTTGTAAGTTGTGATTCAGATATCAGGCAAATCTAATCATATGAATCTGGAGATGGTATTGGATTTGACCTCATCTTTGTTTTAGAGTGGCCAGTATCAATAAGTGTATTGAAAACTACACATTATAAAGTAAAAATTACATTATTGCAATATTATGCATCAGGATCTTTTTATGGATAGAATTGACATTTTGCTATTGATAATTTCTAATATTTTTCTAATGTTACAATATTATTTGATAAAAACTTGTAGAATAATTTATATATCAAAATGCTGAAAGCTTTGTTTTATTTGACTTAGTTATGTAACAAAGCCATATTGTTCATGTTTGAAGTACTGTTTCAGTCATGAAATCACTAAATCTGTATTGGAGCATATTGACAGATTTAACTTTGGTTTTCATCTATCTCCCAGAAACCCTTCTCAAATGAAAACAATAATACATTTTTCTTACAATACTCAATAATAACCAATTTTCCTTTTCATTAATCTGGATTAATTCTTAAAATCACAAAAATCAGTCCCTATTATTTTAACTTTGCCTGTGGCAGTTTTAAAAAATGGCACAAAATATTTTGACATTCCTCTCCTGTGAATGTTATAGGTCATAGAGTATGGTATAATTGATGATAACTTCCATCCAAGACAAGGTCAGGAGAGGTCATGTATCTTTTTCCTGGAACCTAGTAATCATGCTGCAAACATAAAAACACAGAGAGTACACACACTCCACATTCTGCGTCTAATCAGCTCAGAGGTAGATATGCAAGAAAAGAACCTGCCTGGCAATTGAAGCTCTCATTTATAGCTTTGCCAGTCCTTAGTCTTTAAAGACATTCTGAGCTGTTTAAGTCACTCTCAGCTTTTGAGTATTCCCATCTGAAGCCACTAACATTATGCAAAAGATATAAATCATTTTTGCTATATTATTTCCAAATGCTTGATCAACAGATATTTTTGCTATATTGTCTCCAAATTCTTGATCAATACAAATTATTAATTTATGCTACAAATTTGGAGTAGTTTATTATGCAGCAAGAGCAATGAGGAAGATGCACATTTGTAGTTTGAGTTAAAATTTGTCTCATTTTGTAGGGTGCACAATTATTAAAGCAGTTTTTTCTTTCTCATTAATGAAACGTTCTGTCCTTTTAAGAATTTGGAAACTTCCCCAGTTCCTATGACTCAAGTTATCAATTATGATTTACTTCTGAGCATTGAGATTGGTTGTCTGTATCATCTATTGAAAAGAATATTCTCATATATTTGTATTCTATTGCTTTGTAGTATTGTATTTTATCCTAGTTTTACTGGATTGCAATCTTTTTTACAAAGGCATAATAATTTTACTGCTCCAACTTGTATCAACACTTATTTATATGATGGATTTTTTATGTGCCATACACTTTGTCATTTTAGCACACAAAAATTTTACTTAAAATGCCAGTGACTAAATAGATAGCAATAGTTTTTTTTTATTGCTCTCTTGATTCACACTTTTACAGGCATATATATATTCAGCATTATTTTTAATAATGAAAGAACTTTGCTTAATGGAATATCTTATTTTAAAAATAGAAAATTAATAATATAAATCAAATGCTTACTGCTGGATATATATTTTATTGTTTTACTCTTGAAATTAATGTGTAAAAGTTTACATCAACTAAATTATTTTTTGAAGAGGAATTTATTCTCAATTTTTTATCTATCTACCTGCACACATATATTCATATGCATGCATATAATACACACATGTATACATTTAACACACATGTAAATGTATGTATACTGTATTCTATATATTTTAAGATGCACTCTATATTTTATGTGTATGTGTATACAAAAATTATATGGTTTTAGTATGATTATTTATTCTTAAAATGAGACTTAAGTGATGAATTTAAGTGATGGTTGACTTTTGTGAATGGTTTATGATCTTTTGTGTCGCTGTCCTCAGACCAAGCAGATTCAATGAAGTTATTAATGGAATGGATATCCTAAACATGGAAAAAGCAATGTTCCCTGTTAAGTGAAGTTAGAATGTAGAAAACTTGAGGATAACAGTGGCAGAAAGATTACTAGGCATAGGAATGTTAATGACCTAGAATAAATGTGTTATGTATGGTTAGAAGAGCCACCAGAAGATGGTGCTCTAAGAAAAAGACAAGAACACAAACACATTATTTAATAAACTTATAGTAAATATGTTGATGAAAGGAGCACCAGCATCTTTAATTAGTTCAGTTGTGCTTTTCTGCTGACAGTTAATAGAGGTTGGTACAGTTCGCTTGATAGGAAATGGGGATTATAAGACCTCAAAATAGTAGAAATAAGATTACAGCATTTAGCTGCCAGAAACCATGGGGATTATAATTATTATCACATAGTAACTAGCAAGTTTCTGGTAGTGACAAAGGAGACTTAACTCACAGAGAGTTATAGACATGTTCAATAGAACATGTCAATCCTAGGAGTATATAAATGGATAGCTGTACCACAGGAAAAATTCTGGTTTAGAGGGGGGGTAACATGTAGTCTCTAAACTCAACTGTGGTAATTTTTCTGATCCCTAAATATATAATTTAAATTGACATAGGTAGTAGTTTGTACAACTCCTACATTCTTGATCTGTGAGATAGAAACTATTAAGTGGGAAAGTACACTGAAGTCCTCTGAAACTAGGTCTCTCTTCAGCAAAGATAGTAAATAAAAAATAAAATCACATGCCAGTGTCATGAGAGGTTATTGTCACTATATACAACTAAAGGTTGCATAGGTGGTAATTAGTCTCCCATGTGTTCCCATGTATTCAATAGTTAAAGTTCTATAAAGTTCTATAGTTAAATAGTTTAATTGTAGACTATTTAAAAAACAGCCAAGTAATTAAACATGGTATTTTTGTTATAGCAGATTAATATAGCCCAGAGGAATGGCATTTGGCCATTGATTTAGTAAATATGTTGTTTTCTATCTCTCAATAAAAAAAAAAGAGGTCAGAAACAGTGTGCATTTCATATTGATTTAATTTTATACTCAGGTCAGTTCTGCTTTCTATCACAATATAGCCAGGGGACATCTGAATACCTTAGATGTGCTGCAGGACAGCACATTGATTCATTACATTAATAATATTATTTTGATTACTTTTATGAGCATAACATTAGCATGTTGGAAGATTTGGTCAGACACCCATGTCTCATTCCGAAGGTGAAACATAAACCCTATGAGGATATAGAAATTTGACATATACAAAAACTGGTTAGGAACCTGTTTAATTAGGAGTGTACTTGAGATATCTACTCCAAAGTAAATGTGAAGTTGCTGCACCATTTTTGCTTGTAATAAAGAACAACTCTCAATACACTCTAGGGTTTTACCAGTATCCCTATTTCAATTTACATCTATGGCTAATGGGAAATTTCCATACTTTCTCCTGAATAAACAGAAAAATGCTTCAGCTTAGTATATAGATGAGTCAGTTTACTGTATGGGTGAATATAAAAAATGATCAACATTTATCTTAAAGCCCACTCAAGAGTGAGCTTGAACATCAGTAACAAAGGAAATTGGAGAGGGCACCTAGTTTTCCACTTTCATAGAAGAAAATGAATAAAGATTAAATGTAATCTTTACAAGAATAGAGAGAAATACTCTGGATAGCTTGTCAGGGACTTGGAAGAAAAAAGATGAGGAAATGGTGGTGGGAAGAATTCGGAAGTGAATTCATGTGAATAGACATGCTGGAGTAAGCATAACGTGTGTAGAGCTTTCTATCATGTGTTATTGCTCGGAGAGTTTTCATCATGGAAGAGACACTAAACTATTAAATAAATAAAACTACCTTGATGGTCAGTGTTAGCCATGCCCTGTCAAAGGCCAGGCCAGTGCTGCCATGAAAAGTTATGACAGAAATGGCCATGGTGGCAGAGATCATGAGGATCTAATTGAAAAAACTCAGACTTATCAAAGATGACTCATTCTACCAGCAATAGAAACACAATCTGTCAACAATAGGCACCAATAGATGAAGCTTTAAATTACATCATTGCTAGAGAAAACCTATGAAATTCTTAGTGACAAATTATTTATGCATACATTGTGCCTCTTCCATTCTGTTTGGGTCAGAAATTCATTCTTCTATTCACAGACATGTACTTTGAGTATCAATTTGACTTTCTTATTAGAAAGGTATTGACTACTACCTACAGTAGTTAGCTTATGGAGCATTTGACCTACTGACATGGCATTTCCAACAATATTATATAAGATCTAAGGGTACATTTAAATCAAAGGCTTTGTGGAAGTGAGTCCCTGTTCACAAGATTCAATATTTCTGTTACATATTACACCACCTAGAAGTTACTAGCTTGCTGAAGACACATTTGACACACTAGATCTAAGGAAATTCTCTGCAAAGAAAGCATGCATCACTCAAAACACATAATGTGCATTGAACAAATATATTTATTTCGAACTGCTTTTTGTAACAAATAATACAGGGGTCTAGAAAGCTAGGCATGAAAACAAGAGTATTATACTTCTAATAACCTACCATGGAATTTATAATAGAATTTTTACATGTCTGAGAATTGCAGAATCACAGATCTTGAACACACTCTTTTCAGAGGAAATGCAGGAGTCCCTTTTATCTATACCTGTTTTTTGTACACTTTGGGCTCTTGGTATCCAGGGAAGAACAAGCAAGGGGGAAAGTCACTGTTTCTGCAGGTATAATTAACAATTTACACTGATTATGTGATAATAAATGTTAGTCAATGCATGTAGAGAAGAGTACAGATAATCAAGAAATTTTTATACATTCCTGGCCAACTCAAAATAGAATTGAGTACAGTAACTCCATCTTGAGAAAGTCATGGTACCTGGAGCTGAAACACCTTGGGATGAGGTTCTGGGTCACACCAATGGATAAGCCATGAGTGTCAAAAAATGGTAAAAGCTGAGACCAAGGAGAATCTTGAATGTTGAGAATGGTGACAATGGGTATCAATTGAAGTACCAAGACCAACTACATTGGCAAGAGCTGAGGGTCATCCCCCTAACATCTCCTGTTAGGTCTCCATCAAGAATACAAGCTGAAAGGAATCCTAAAGAAGCTGCTCCACAAATATACATGGAGAAGTAGGTCTAAGTAGCATAAGTGGTGGAAAGAAGTACATGTGCCACCCAAGATCCAAGATCCCAAGAAAGGGCTTGCAGTCTCCCTCTAAGGAGTGAGGTCAGCAAACTGCCTCCAGCTATCAATTTCTACAGAGTCTATTCCAGCTGCTGAGAATAGCATTGGCTGAAATCACACTTTTTCAAGGAAGCATGCATGTACTGACTAAGTAAGGCAGGGGTATAAAGGCTTGCTTGGCCTTTTTGCTTTATCCAGTGTAATTCTGATAAATGCCACTCTTTCAAGAGCTCTTCCCCAATCACAATTTAGCTTGTTCCTCTTTCTTATTCTGCTTCCTGCTTCTTCTTTACACAGATATTGATCTCTAATAAATATCTGGTACTTTAATCTTCATCTCAGAGTTTGTTTTCAGAGAACTCACTGGACACTTCCTTTATAACATGAAGAAAAGGAAAACTTAAATGGTGGATCCTCTCAGCGGTTTTCAACCTGTGGGTTGCAACCCCTTTGGGGGTCGAATGACCCTTTCACAGGGGTCGCCTAAGACCTTTGGAAAACACCTATCATATATTTACATTACGATTCACAACAGTAACAAAATTACAGTTATGAAGTAGCAACAAAAATAATTTTATGGGGGTCACCACAACATGAGGAAATGTATTAAAGGGTTGTGGTATTAGGAAGATTGAGAACCACTGCTCTATGTTATTTCTGTTACTATAATCAGTGGAAGCAGTAAATGCCACTTGAATAAATCATCAACTTATTTGTAAATTATTAAGTAACCCTTTGTAAAATGTTTCTGGGTATTACTCATTTGTTCTAATTAAGTTATATAAATGGAATCCTGAACACCTGATAATAAAATATGATTTTAAATTTCGAGTTCTCTTTGTGCCTTTATAAAGAACTCATATATTCCACTCTCCTATCTTAATTCTCTCTCATTCTAAAGCTGTTACACTTCTGTATCTTTGACAAATGTTTAATGATTATAGCTTCAATTTTTTGAGCTGAATAATGAAGCTTCGCCACACAACTGCTACTGGTAACATATGTTTTATCTCTCTGGGAAATACTGTTCACTGGCTGCATTCCAATTTGATATAATTCTGTAGATTAAATCAGATGCAAGTAATATATTTTAAAATGGACTATCTCGCTTTAAACCAAAAGTTTTTATTTATATCTGGAGTTTTGGTTAATTAAGCAATTAATTTATATCTAGTATTTTAATATCTGTAACTAGTTGCTATGGTTATTGTTTTATTGCTAATAAATTGCTGTTTTTTTATCATTCAACATTTCTAACAGTTTATGTTAATAAATAAATTCATAGAAATTGCATTATTATTTAATTATTTACCTCATACTATGAATCGATTAAGTGATGTGGCCCTTCATTCCCAAAAGGATGAATTTTTCAATATAATAAAATCTCTAACACATTGGTCTTCTTTCATAGACAATAACTTGGGTTTTTATTTGCATTATATATGAGAGTTGTCCTCTGTTTTTCATATTACATGACTGGATATTTTTCAGATAGCCCTAGTATGTATATAAAAGTATATCTTTTATCTATCTTTACAATAGAGCAAAGATGTTTACCAAAAGCCAAAAACAAAACAAAATTAACAAAAATTAATTACTAGTAGAGTAGCAATATATATGGTCAGCTATCTAAGTATCTAGATTTACCTATAAAATACCATTATAATAACAAATATTTAAAGAAAATAAAATGATTTGTTTGAAATGAATTATGAGTTATAATAAATACCCCAAAGTAAACACATACCAGGAAGTACTGTGGTTATATATGCACCTAAAAGTTATGTACAGATATTATCTCTTTTATATATATATATATATATATATATGTATACACACAAACATACACATGTATATATCCTACTACTCTGAAAAAAGCTTTCTCTAAGGTTTCTGTGCTAATCCCTCTACCATTTTAGAGAAATTAGTTGTATAGTATTCAGAGTGTTCTTAAAGTAATATAAAAAATAGATTTTGACACTCTCTTGCTTAGAATTAAACAAAAATTCCTAAATCAGTGTATTAATTTGCTAGGGTGTCTATAACAAAGTATCATAGACTGAGTGGTTTGAACAGTAAATATCAATTTTCTCAAAGTTCTCAGATTTAGGTGTCAACAGGGTTGGTTTCCTTAGAGGCCTCTTTTTTTTTGGCTTGTGGGTGGCCATCTTCATGTTCACATGATATTCTTGTTCCAAGTATGTTTGCATCTTAACTTTCTCTTTTTGTAAGGATGACAGTCATATTTCATCAGAGTCCATTCTACTGGGCTGATTTTAACTTAATTACATAATTTTTATAGACCCATCATCTAATACAATTACATTTTGAGGTACTGGAGATTAAGATTTCAGGTTAGGTTTCATTTATAATTAGACATTATTTAAAAATAATATTTTGTTTACATTTATAAAATACAGTGTATCAAGTTTTGCTTATGTGATTTAAATTTTTTTATCTTCTTAAGAGATCTTCCATCTTGTCTTCATTTTATTACATATATGTTCTAACATCCCCTACCCACTCTAGTCCAGGACTAAATATTATTCTAGGCTTATTTTCAATCTTTTCAATATTCAAATATATTCTTATCTTAATTCCATTTCCTCTGCCATAAAATCCCTTCACAGTAATTTTAATTTTATAAGACTCGCTTCTTCCTTAAAGTTCAATTTAAATATCATGTTAGATAGATCTTCCATAATAACAACAAAAGTAGCAATCTTAAATAATAATTGCATTTTTCATTATAAATATCACACTGGAAAACTAAAAAGTATAGATCAAACAGCAAGACTGCTGGCTTGTCACCAGGGCAAAGATTTATTATTATACATTATTCCAGTAGATTTGCTGTAATTATGGCCTGTGCTTCATTTTACATGTTTATAAACTCAAAAATAGGTAAGCTGAGAGTATATTAATACAAAGAAAACTCAAGAGGGGATCCAAAATGGTGGAGTAGATAAATACTATGCCTGCTTCATTCCATGAACACATTAAAATTGCAACTAAATTATAGGACAACCAACCTGGGGAACCACCTGAAGTTTAGCTGAACAGAAGTTCTATAAGTAAGAATACAAAGAAGAGGTGGCCATGTTGAGACAGATAAGAAAGGTGCAGGCAAAAAATGAGCCAAACCTCACGTGCTGGTTGAAAATTAGGAGGAATATCTCAGCAGCAGAGGTTTCCCTTGGGATAGTGAGAAACCCCAGCCTCATATCAAACTCTCCAGCCCAGAGAATTTGGGCTGAAAAGAGAAGCCTCACAGCATCTGACTAAAACAGTGGAGACTCTGACCACCAGACTGGCATAGAAATCTGCAGAAAACTCAGATATTCTCTTAAAGTGTGTGTGGAGACTCAGTCACTCCTGGGCACTCACTCTGGGCTCCAGAAGAGGGGCGATGACTCAGATGGCATTGGAGGCATATGGGGGGGCAGACTGAGGTGTGTGGCTTTAGGGTAAGGGCTGGAGGACAGTCGCCAACTTACCTGGGTTGTTTGTCATCCCATGCAGCCCATTGATGAGTGCCATTTTTCCTGTGTTGCACTCACTCCTGCGTATCCAAATCTGAATCTGATTGGTCTGGTGAGCTCTGTTATCTCTACCTTGCTGATTCTCTGGGACCCCACCCTACCCAACTCCTCAAGAGGCATTTTCTCCAGTGAACAGCTGACTCCACACCCTGCAATTTTTCTTGAAAAACTATGGAAGTTTGCAGGTCCCGAATGGGTGGTGATTGGCATTGGTGTACTCCAAAGCTTTTGCTGACTGGTTTCAGGCACAGCACTGGCACCAAACCAAAATCTACAGAAGCACCCAGCACAGATGTTCAAGGAGATGGTGCCTATTTAGCAATACTGGGAGAAATATCAGATCTACCTAATACATACAAACAAACACAGACAAGTATCCAAAATTAAAGAACAAAGAAATATTTCCTTAATGAAAGACTAATGGGAAACTCAAGAGAAAGAACTAAATAAGATGGAGGCAAGCAACCTACAGACACAGAGCTCAAAATAATGGTTATAAGGATGCTCAAGGAACTTAGTGAAAACTTCAACAGAGAGATAGCAAGCATAAAGGACATAGAAACCATAAAAAAGAACCAGTCAGATATTAAAAATATAATAACTAAAATTCAGAATGCAATAGAAAAAAATCACCAACAGACTAGATGGAGAACAGGACTGAATTAGTGATTTGGAAGACAAGGTAGCAGAAAACATCTAATCAGAACAGAAAAAAAAGAGGATATTTATATTTATTGTCCACTTTATTTCCATTATTATTACATTGTAATATATAATGAAATAATTATACAATTCAACATAATGTAGCATCAGTGGGAGCCCTAAGCTTGTGTTTTGATATGAGCCTACAAACAATTGATTTATTATGAACTCTGTGCAGTCAAAACTCTCTGCTAATGTTAACTTGTATTTGCAGCCATTTCTCAGTATTAGCATCACCACCTCAGCTCCACCTCAGATCATGAAACATTAAATCCCCCTAAGGAGCACACAACCTACATCCCTCACATGCATAGTTCACAATAAGGTCCATGCTCCTATGAGAATCTAATGCTGTCATTGACTTGACAAAAAAAGGAGCTCAGACAGTAATATGAGTGATGGGGAGTAGCTATAAATCCAGATGAAGCTTTACTAGCTCACCTGCCACTCACCTCCTGCTGTGCTGCCTGGTTTGTAACAGGCCACAGACTGCTACAGGTCTTTGGCTTAGGAATTAGGGAACCCTGCCTTTTAGGATAGAGGTTATTTCTATTAGAATTAGTCAGCGTGGTACAATATTATACTGCACCATCTCATTGAGAGGAGTGCCACCCAGCTCAGTCTATAAATAGACTGTTTGTAAATCAGTTATTTTCCTAGAACTGGCTTATTAGCCTTTGACCTAATTCACTGTGATCAGACTTTTCAACAGTAAGGAAGGCTGAAAACCTGAAGGTTGCTTGAGCTGTAAGTGTTTTAGACCCAGTCATAAAAATGGAATATAACCTATTAACCTTTTTAAAACCATTCCTCCTCCACCAGGGATTCTGGCCTAATACGTGGTTAAAACCCTTGGGGAATCTTCATGTACATATCTAACTAAATGAACAAATCTAACTAAAAGTACTTTAAAATATCAATGACAAAACTGGAGGAGTTTTGAGATTTGCAAACTTAATTTTCTTGAAATTGAATTAAAAATTAATAGCACTAAAATTGATGAAGCTGAGTGGTATGCCTATCATGAATGGAATAATAAGGTTTCCAAATGAAACCATGAATCTAAAGTTGCCTTTTCACAAAATAAGGTTTTAAGGTTAACAAAGCCTGTTAAAAATTCAAAAAAAGAGAGGCATCCAAAGCCATGTGTTTACCCTCTGAAGCACTGTCTTGCCCTTCCCCTACTGATCCACTATCCTCTGATAATTTATCTGAAAGTTTTTCCATAATTATTTTGTCTCAAACTCTTCCTTTGATGCCATGTTGCCTCCCACTGCTTCCATATTTACCTTCAACTCTACCCCTAGTGACACTTTCCCTTGAATCTTCTCCTGCTTTTCCTTCCTCTGAACTTATCAACACTTTTCCATTTAAGGTTTAAGCCTCTGGGAATTCTTACAAACCCAAAGATTCCTATGTCCCCTGGACTAAACCTGAGTTACAGCCCTTGTAAAGAAATTCCATAAGGTAACTAAGGACTCACAAGTTTGTTAAGGAATTTGACATTACTGTTTAGTCTTATCAGTCAGTTTTTTGTTGTTGTTGTTGTTTATTTTTTTAAAATTTGTATCAGCTAATCAATGTGTTAGTTACTAAAAGTTGGCTCAACATTGGATAGGAATCTCTGGATGGGAGCATTCTGAGAAATACTTAGTGAAGTAAACCTCCAATTTTCCAGAGAAAGATGAGAAACTTGCTTAAAAAAATTCATCAAGCAGTTCCTAAGGTCCTCTCAAGATCCATTAATTAGAGCAAAATTCACACTTGCTCACAAAGGTCTGACAAAAGTTTTTATAACTATTTTAATAAGCTTTATGTTGTTTTTAAGGAAAACTTGTCTTCCTTTTAATGTTGACACCATATGTGTAACTTTTAATTCTTTGTTTGTCAATGGAATGAACAAAAATTTCTGGTTAGGAGATAGGAGAGGATATGAAGCTATGGCTACTCTAAATGTGGTAAATTTTGTCAATGAATATGCCAGTACACTGGACAAGTCACCTAGAAGTAAAATTGCCAAAACTTTTCATTCTCAGCTTTGGCAAATGAAAGGTTCTATGCAAAACCAAAAGATGCTAAAATTTTGCTGCTACATCAGAAAGCCAGACACTGGAAAAAATGATTGCCATAAGTTTAAACACTTTAGATGCTCTCAGCCCTCTAATCAGCCTTTTTCACATCCTCCTAAGTTCCAATGAAAGGGCTCTGAGAGATTATAGGAATTTGTTCTAATGTATTCTTTTTTTTTTTTTTTTTTT
>PVJL010006195.1:84158-96010 GCA_004026885.1 Lyroderma lyra | reverse complement strand
GTTTGCTCTGACTTTAGGCTATTGCTGGAGAGTTAATGATAATAGATGATCTGCTTTTGAAGGAGGTAATGCATATTTTCATTGTTAAACTGCATGTACTCAAACTGCATATATTGGTGATGGGAAATAAACTCGGGGCTTCACCATCAGTGAAGACCGGCCGCATCAGCAATCGTGTGAGTGTGTCTCTTTAATTCCCACTCCCCCCTTCAGGTACTGATCGACTTGTGGCGGCTGGTCCGTCATATGTAAATTTTTAATGTATTGCTCAATTTGATTTTCCAATATATTTTTGAAAATGTTCGCATCTATGTTCATTAGAAACATCGACCTAGGGTTGTTTTTTTTTTTCTACCGTCTTTGTCTGGTTTTGAAATCAGTGTAATGGTGGCCTCATAAAGTGGGTTTAGGAGTCTGCCTTCTTCTTAGATTTTTTGGAATAATTTGAGGAATATAGGTGTTGATATTTTCTTTTTGGATGTTCAGTAAAATTCACCTGTGAAGCCATCTAGTCCACAACTTTTGTTTGTTGGGAGCATGTTGATTACTGACTTGATTTCATTGTTAGTAATTGGTCTGTTTAAATTGAATGTTCCTTCTTTATTTAATCTTGAAAGCTTATATGTTTCTAAAAATGTATCCATTTCTTTCAACTTGGTTGACTTATAGTTACTCATAATATTTTCTTATAATTTTTTTGTATTTCTGTGGCATCTGTTGTCACTTCTTTTTCATTTCTGATTTTATTTATTTGAGTCCTCCCTTTTTTTCTTGAGGAGTGTGGTTGAAGGTTTTTCAAATTATTTTTATCTTATTAAAGAACCATATTTTGGTTTCATTGATCTTTTGTACTGTCCTTTTAGTCTTAATGTTGTTTATTTCTACTCTCATTTTCATTAATTTCTTTCTTATACTCACTTTAGTTTGTTTTTATTTTTGTTGTTGTTCTTTTTCCAGTTTCCTGAGGGGTAAGAGGTGTAAGGTTAAATTGTTTACTTGAGATTTTTTCTACTTACTTAGGTATACTTGCATTGCTATAAATTTCCCTCTGAAAACTGCTTTGGCTGTTTCATAGATTTTGGGTAGTTGTACTTCCATTTTCACTTGTTTCAAGGTACCTTCTGGTTTCTTCCTTAATCTTATTGTTGACCCATTCATGTCTTAGTAGCATATTATTTAGCCTCCATGTGTTTGCGTGTTTTTCTATTTTTTTTTTTTGTAATTGATTTCTAGTTTTATCCTACTGTGATCAGAGAACGTGCTTGATATGATTTCAGTTTTCTTAAATTTATTGAGACCTCTTTTGTGGCCTACCATGTGGTCTGTCTTGAAAAATGTTCCATGTGCACTTGAAAAGAATGTATATTCTGTTGCTTTGGGATAAAATGCTTTAAAAATATCAATTAAATCCATCTGTCCTAGCATATCACTTAAGGCCACTGTATCTGTGTTGATTTTCTGTCTGAAAGATTTTTCCATTGGTGCCAGTGAGGTGTTAAAGTCTCTTACTAAGATTGTGTTACTCTTGATGTTTGCCTTTATGTCAGTCAATATTTACTTTATGTATTTACATGTTCCTATATTGGGTGCATAAATGTTTACAAGAGTTTGTCCTCTTGTTGGATTGATCCTTTTATTCTTTGTCTCTTGTTATAATTTTCATTTTAAATTATATTTTATTTTATGTAAGTATTGTTACACCAATTTTTTTTTGCATTTCTATTTATATGAAATATCATTTTCTATCCCTTTACTTTCAGTCTATGTGTGTTTTCTCTTCTGCGATGAGTCTCTTATAGACAAGACATGCCTAGATCTTGTTTACTTATCCATTCAACCACCCTATGTCTTCATCAGGTCGATGTTTCTATGTCTTTTAATTGGAGCATTTAGTCCACTTATATTTTAAGTGATTATTAATAGGTACATGTTCATTTTCATGTTATTATTTACATTTTTATTTTCTTTCCTTGTTTTCTCCTCTGCTTAAAGAAGTCCTTTTAGCATTTACTATAACACCGGCCTGGTGGTAAATTTCTTTAGCTTTTTCTTGTATACAAAGCTCTTTATCTCTCCTTCATTTTTAAATGATAGCCTTGCTGGGTAAAGTAGTCTTAGTTGTAGGCTCTTGTTTTCCATTATTTTGAATATATCCTGCAATTCTTTTCTAACCTGCAAAACTTCCTGTTGGGAAATCTGCTGATAGTCTATGAGAGCTTTCTTGTAAATAAATGGTTGTTTTTCTCTTTCTGCTTTTAGAATTCTCTCTTTTTCTTTAACTTTTGCTGTTTTTATTACAATGTGTCCTGGCTCGGGCCTGTTTGGGTTCATCTTGATTAAGGCTCTCTGTGCATCATGGGCTTGTGTGTCTATTTTCTTCAACAGGTTAGGAAAGTTTTCAGTCATCATTTCTTCAAATAGGTTGTAGACCTCTTTCTCCCTCTCTTCTCCTTCTGCTACCTCTATGGTGTGAATGTTGTTATGCTTGATGTTTTCCCAGAGCTTTCTCAGACTATCCTCATTTTTCTTTAGTTCTTTTTTTGTTCCTTTTTCAAGTTGCTCATTTTCTGCTATCTTGTCTTCCAGATTGCTGATTCAATTTTCTGCTTTATCTAACCTGCTGTTTATTTCTTGTAGAGTAGATTTCATTTCAGTTACTGTATTCCTTATTTCTGACTGAATGTTTTTAATGGTTTCTATGCCATTTTAATGGTTTTAATGCCATTCTTTATGCTTGCTATCCCTTTGTTGAAGTTTTCACTAAGTTCCTTAAACATTCTTATAACCTGTATTATAAACCTTTCTCTGGTAGGTTGATTGCTTCAATTTTTTTTAGATCCATTGCTGGAGATTTATCTTGTTTTTTGTTTTGTTTTTTGTTTGTTTGTTTGTTTTGTGTCTGGGGTGCTGTTTATTTGTTTGTTTGATTTTTTTTCATCTGGGACATGTTTTCTGTTTCCTCATTCTGGCTTCCTCACTGTGTTCACTTCTATTTAGTAAGTATGTCTTCTTTGTCCCTAAGTGTTTGCTTGGTGGCCTTATATATTATGTATGCTCTGTAGTCCAATGTGGCATTCTTTCTGATCTCCTGTGTATGTGGACTAGGAGTGTCTCTTAGTGTGTTATGTGTGTTTTGCAGTTGTAGTTGAGTGGTATGCCACTTTCAGCATATCAATAGCTGCCCAGGGGGAGCAGCTTAGAAGCACCAAAAGCTTCCTGGACAGCCTCAGAGAGCCACTCTTGCTGAAATTTTCAAAACAATCTTCTCCTGCTAGCAGGGTGGATTTTATTGCAAAGTCACTTACACTGTCTTTGTGGGCCATGGAAATCTCCAGGAGGCCTGTGTTCACAAAGCAGATAGGCAGAATTCTTGCTGATTTTCACTGCCAGATTTAACAACATTTCTTCCCAGCACAGGGCTCTCAGGATGGGAAGTCCAGTGTGGGGCTAGAATCTCTCACTCTTCTGTGTGAACCTATGCCCCTGAGGTGTCCCTTCTTGAGTTCTTTCACTATCCATGGATTTGGGTTCACCCCATTTCACATCTCTGTTCTTCCTATCACTCTCTACCTGGCTTCTCTGTACCTTCAGTTGCAGGGACTTTGTTCGGTCTACACTCCATTGTTTTCCAAAGTTTACTGTTCCACAATCCATCTACAAACTTGATGTATTCCAGTGAGGCTGTACACACAGTTTGTACTTAATCTGAGATCTTTCTTTTTGCTAAACTTTTTAAATACTTCGGGATAGCTATCTGCATTTGATTTCAGTGGCTTCTGGTCCTTGAGTAGTCTTTGATGTCTGCTGCAGACTGAAGCAAGTGTTAGAGACAGAAATAAATTTCCATTCACTTTTAGGCACCAATGTTAACCTGATGCAAAGTGGGGAGCCAGTGAAACTCAAAGTGCCCCTGCTAGTACTTAGCACTGTGTCAGTGGGGTGGTCCTGGGGGGCTTCTTTGAAATACTACTGCCTACACCATTTAACATTAAAAAAAATCCAACTCTTAAAAAACTATTATAAGAGTTTATTTGAGTCAAACTGATGACAATTCCAGGAAGAAAAATCTCAATGGATTAAGAAAATGCTCAGAAAATGGTAGTTATGCAACTTTATAAATTAAAAGCAAAGGAGGGTAAAATGAAATTCATTGGTGGTAGATCTAGCCTTTGTTTTAAAGTCTATTATGTCTGGTGTAAGCATCGCTACACCAGCTTTTTAAATATTTTTGTTTCCATTTTCCCATCCCTTTACTTTCAGTTTCTGTGTGTCTTTCAGCCTGAAGTGAGTCTCTTGTAGGTAGCATACGTAAGGGACTTGTATTCTCCATTCAGTCAATCCTATCTTCTGATTGAAGCATTTACTGCACTTACATTTAAGGTAATTGTTGATAGATATGGAGTGATTGAAATTTTATTGTTCATTGTTCCATCTCTTCTTAAAGTAGTCCTTCTAATATTTCTTGCAATACTAGTATAAAGATGATGAACTCCTTTAGCTTTTTCTCTTTTTTTAAAAATACATTTTTATTGTTAGACTTATTGGGGTGACATCTGTTAGCAAGGATTACATAGGTTTCAGGTATACAATTCTACAGTGCATTGTGAACTTGATGTATAATAAGTTCACCACCTAATGTGACTTCTCTTTCCATCACCTTATATTTAGCTTCCTCCCCTCCTCTCCCACCTCCTCCTCTTTCTCCCCTCCCTCACCCACTCGTCTCCAAATAACATTAAACTATTGATGGTTTCCATGGGTTATTTGTTTCTTCATTTCTTTTTCCTTTGCTTTCAGTTTTATATTCCGCATATGAGTGAAGTCATACATTTCTTTGTTTTTTTCTGTCTGGCTAATTTCACTAAGCATGATGATCTCCAGGTCCATCCATTTTGTTGCAAATGGCAATATTTCATCTCTTCTTATAGCTGAGTAATATTCCATTGTGTATATGTACCACAGCTTCTTTATCCAGTCATCTGTCGCTGGGCACTTTGGTTGTTTCCATGTTTTGGCCACTGTGAACAGCGCTGCAATGAATATTGGGGTACATAAGTCTTTGCGGACAAAGGTTTTCAAGTCTTTTGGGTAGATCCCCAGAAGGGGGATTGCTGGGTCAAATGGTAGCTCCATTCCCAATTTTCTGAGGAACCTCCACACTGCCTTCCACAGTGGTTGTACCAGTTTGCACTCCCACCAGCAGAGTACCAGAGTTCCTTTTTCTCCACATCCTCTCCAGCACTTGTTATTCCTTGTCTTGTTGATAACAGCCATTCTCACAGGTGTGAGGTGGTCTCACTGTGGTTTTGATTTGCATTTCCCTGATAGCTAATGAGGATGAGCATTTTTTCATATGTCTGCTGGCCATTTGTATTTCTTTGTGGGAGAAGTGTCTGTTTAGTTCTTCTGCCCACTTTTTAATTGGGTTGTTTGTTTTTTTGTTGTTAAGTCTTATTAATTCTTTATATATTTTAGATATTAGACCCTTATCTGATGCATTATTTGCAAATATTTTCTCCCATTCAGTTGGTTGTCTCTTTGCCTTGTTGATGGTTTCTTTTGCTGTGCAGAAGCTTTTTAGTTGATATAGTCCCATTCATTTATTTTTGCTTTAAATTCCCTTGCCTTTGAGGACAGGTTCATGAAGTCTTCCTTGAGTCCTAGGTCTATAAGTTTAATACCAATGTCTTCTTCTATACAGTTTATTGTTGCAGGTCTGATATGAAGGTCTTTAATCCATTTTGAGTTAACTTTTGTATATGGAGAGAATTCACAACTCAGGTTCATTCTTTTGCATATGTTTTTCCAGTTTTCCCAGCACCATCTACTAAAGAGGCTGTCTTTTCCCCATTGTATGTTTTTTGCTCCTTTATCGAAAATTATTTGTCCATATATTTGTGGGTTTATTTCTGGGTTTTTAGTTCTATTCCATTGGTCTATATTTCTTCTGCCAGTACCAAGCTGTTTTGACTATTGATGTTTTGTAATATAAATAGAAGTCCGGAAGTATAATGCCACCAGCCTTATTCTTTTTATGTAGTATTGCTTTGCCAATTTGAGGTCATTTATGGTTCCATATAAATCTCATAATTCTTTTAGCTATTTCAAGAAAGTAGGATTGTGGGATTTTGATGGGTATTGCATTAAATCTGTTTTTGCTTTGGGCAGAATGGCCATGTTAACAATGTTAAGTCTTCCTATCCATGAAGAGGGGATATTTTTCCACCTCTTAAAGTCTGTTCCCATTTCTTTCAAAAGTGTCTTATAGTTTTCGGTGTATAAGTCTGTCACGTTCTTTGTTAAGTTAATTCCCAGGTACTTCATTATTTTTGTTATGACAGCAAAAGGAATTGACTCCCTCATTTCTTTTTCTGAGGATTCATTGTTTGTATAAAGGAATGCTGTTGATTTTTGTACATTGATTTTGTATCCTTTAACTTTACTATATTCTTTAATTGTTTCTAATAGTTTCCTGGTGGAATCTTTTGAATTCTTTATATAAAGGATCATGTCATCCACAAATAGTGACAATTTCACTTCTTCTTTCCCAATTTGGATACATTTTATTCCTTTCTCTTGACTAATTGCTGTGGCTAGAACTTCCAGTACTATATTAAATAACAGTGGTGACGGGGGCATCCCTGTCTTGTTCCTGATTTTAGGAGAATAGGTTTCAGCATTTCCCTATTCAGTATGATGTTACCCGAGGGTCTCTCATATATGGCCTTTATTATGTTGAGATACTTTCCTTCTATACCTATTTTATTTAGTGTTTGGATCATAAATGGATGTTGTACCTTGTCAAAAGCTTTTTCTGCATCAATTGAAATGAGCATATGGACTTTATCTTTGATTTTGTTTATGTGGTGTATCACATTGATTGATTTTCGTATGTTGAACCATCCTTGTGCTGCCGGGATGAATCTCACTTGATCATGATGTATGATCTTTTTGATGCATTGTTGTATTCTATTTGCTAATATTTTGTTTAGGATTTTCGCATCTGTGTTCATCAGAGATATTGGTCTATAGTTATCTTTTTTTGTGTTGTCTTTGCCAGGCTTTCGTATTACAGTAATGTTGGCCTCATAGAATGAGTTAGGAAGTATTGCTTCCTCTTCAATTTTTTGGAAGAGTCTGAGGAGGATAGACATTAATTCTTCTTTTAATGCTCGGTAGAACTCGTTGGTGAAACCATCTGGTCCAGGGCTTTTGCCTTTAGGGAGATTATGGATAGTCATTTCAATATTGTTGCTATTTAGATTGTCTATTAGTCTATTTAGATTATCCAGTTCTTCTTGGTTCAGTCTTGGTTTCAGGCTATAAGTTTCTAGAAACTTGTCCATTTCTTCTACGTTGTTAAATTTCGTGGCATAAAGTCCTTCATAATATTTTCTTATAATCCTTTGTATTTCTGTGGTATCAGTGGTAATTTCTCCCCTTTCATTTCTAATTTTGGATATTTGTTTCCTTTTCTTTCGTCCTTTGATTAGTCTCGCCAGGGGTTTGTCAATTTTGTTGACTTTCTCAAAGAACCAGCTCTTCGTAATATTAATTTTTTCTATTGTCCCTCTATTCTCTAATTGGTTTAGCTCTGCATTAATTTTTATTATTTCTTTCCTTCTGCTGACTTTGGGTTTTGTCTGCTCTTCTTTTTCTAGTTTTTCTTTAAGATGGGATGCTAAGATGTTTGCTTGTGATTTTTCTTGTTTCTTAAGATAGGCCTGTAATGATACAAATTTCCCTCTTACTACTGCTTTCGTTGTGTCCCAATAATTCTGATACATTGTATTTTCATTGTCATTAGTTTCTATATATTTTTAATCTCATCTTTTATTTGTTCTTTTATCCAGTCCTTTTTTAATAAGCTGTTGTTTAATCTCCATATATATTTGGTTTTTCTGCTTTCCTTTTACAGTTGATCTCCAATTTCAAAGCTTTGTGGTCTGAGAATACACTTGGTATGACTTCGATCTTCTTGAATTTGCTGAGGCTACTTTTGGGTCCCAGCATTTGGTGTATTCTTGAGAATGTTCCATGCGCATGAGAAAAGAAGGTGCAGTCTCTTTTTGCTGGATGAAGTGTCCTCTATATGTCAATTATATCCAATTTCTGTAATGTGTCATTTGGAGCTGTTATTTCCTTATTTATTTTCTGTTTGGATAATCTGTCCATGGCTGTTAGCGGGGTGTTTAAGTCTCCCACTATGATTGTGTATTCATCAGTTTCTCCTTTCAAGTCTGTTAGTAGTTTCTTTGTGTATTTTGGTGCATCCTGGTTGGGAACATATATGTTAATTAGTGTCAACTCTTCTTGTTTTTGCATTGTGTCTTTTATCATTATGTGATTTCCATCTTTGTCTTTTAGTATCTTTTTTAACTTGAAGTTTATTTCATCAGATATCAGTATGGCCACTCCTGCTTTTCTCTGGTTACCATTTGCTTGGAGTATTCTATCCCATCTTTTCACTCTGAGTCTGTGTTTGTCCTTACAGGTGAGGTGTGTTTCTTGGGGACAGCATATGGATGCATTCTGTTTTTTAATCCAGTCTGCTACTCTGTGTCTTTTTATTGGTGAGTTCAGTCCATTAACATTTAGAGTGATGATCGATATGTGAGGCTTTCCTGTGGCCATTACTTATTTCTTTCTTTTTTGTTTGTTTGTTTTTGTTTCTTTCTTGTTGCCCCAACTTTGTTCCATTTTTCCTGATGTTTTGTTCCAGGCTGAAGAGCCTCCTTCAGTATTTCTTGGAGTGCTGGCCTCGTGCTGGCAAATTCCCTCAGCATCTGTTTGTCTGAGAAGGTCTTTATTCCACCTTCATATCAGAAAGATAATTTTGCTGGATAATTTATTCTTGGCTGGAAGTTTCTCTCTTTTAAATTTTTGAATATTGGATTCCACTCTCTCCTAGCTTGTAGAGTTTCTGTTGAGAAATTTGATGCCAGCCTGATGGGTTTTCCTCTAAAGATTATAGTTCTTTTTCCACTGACTGCCTTGAGAATTGTCTCTTTGTCTTTAGTTTTGGAGATCTTTAGTACCACGTATCTTGGAGAAGATCTGTTGGGGTCCAGGTATCTGGGGGACCTGTTTTCTTCTTGAACTTGGGTTCCAGATCTTTTCATAGTTTTGGAAAGTTCTCATCTACGATTTGTTTGAGTATGCTCTCTGTAGATTGCTCTGCCCCCTCTTCTATTCCTATTATCCTGATGTTCTTTTATCTCATGGAGTCGGAGATTTCTTGCAGAGTTCTTTCAATCCTTTTGGTTCTATATTCCCTCTCTTCCTCTTTCTGAGCTGTTTCCATGTTCTGTTCTTCAATATCACTAATTGTTCCCTCTATCTGGTTGGTCCTGTTTCCTATGGCAGTTATTTCATTTCTCACTTCTTTTATGGTATTATTTATTTCTCGTATTTCCATCTCAATCTTTCTTATGTTTTGCATTTCTTTGTTAAATTGTTATTTTTGTCACAGAGTTCCTTTTTTATGTCGTTTATATCCTTTTTTGTTATTTATCTCAGCTATGGTGTTCTGCCAATAAGTTTTCATTTCTCTCACAGCCTTTAGAATGGCTGCCTTAAATTCTCTGTCACTTCAATCTGACCCTTCCCATTGTAACAAGCTGTCTTCTGGGTAAATTTCATGTTCTTTCTGAGGAGTTTTAGTTTTTAAGGAATTCATCCTATCAGCTGGGTTCTTCCTCTTTGACATGAGGGCTTTATATTCAGTGCCCAGATTATTTCTTTGGTGATGTCTTGCTGTAGGGAAGACAGTAGGTGGCACTGGGAGTCAAGTTTTGGGGAGAGGGGGCTGTTTGTTTTCTGTTTCCGATCTCCTACTGCGTTTGGAAGCTATGCGCATGTAGCCTGGTGGGAGGCGCTCCAAGGACAGCTCTGCCTTCTGCCCTTTGCTGTGGAAGCTGTTCCGAGGCTTGTTTCTGCTGGCTTGGGGGAATGCTATCAAATCAGTCTTTCTTCCTAGCCCTGATTCAGCATCTGGCTGTCTACAGGCTCACACTGCTTTCAGAACCCTGGGGTGCACGAGGAAGTGCACACTCCATAAGTCCAATGCTGTGGGCCTGGCCTGAGACAGCAGGGTCACCTTTGTAGTGGGCTGGGAACAGGAACTGCAGCCCTGTGTAGGTCTCCAGGGGGCTTAGAGCTGTGGTGTCATCTTTGCAGTTCAGAGTCCTTGCTCAGCCCTTCTACCACTCAAAAGTTCCAGAGGCTGGCTCCCAAACTCCGTCCCCAGAATGCAGCTCCAAAGCCCAGCTCCCACATGGCCTCTCCCCTCCCCTGAACTGCGCTGCTCAGATCCTGTTGCAGTCTCTGCTCCCTTCCCTCTTTCCAACTCGCCCCCTTCTCGCCAACCTTCTGGTGTTTACTTGCGATTTGTGGATTTCTCAACAGCCGTTTTGTCACTCAGGGTCTTCTTTCTTGGCTCCTGGATGGCCGTTCAATTGTGTTTTCTGGGAGAGGCTTTAGGTACCTCCTCTCCAGTAACCATTTTGCCTTCTTCCTTTAGCTTTTTCTTATCTGGGAAGCTCTTTATCTGTCCTTCAAGTCCAAATGATAGCTTTGCTAGGTAGAATACTCTTGGTTGCATGTCCTTGCTTTCAATCACTTTGAATATTCTGTGCCAATACCATCCAACCAACAAAGATTATGTTGAGAAATCAGCAGAGAGTTTTACGGGAGATTTCTTGTAGGAAACTATTTCTCTCTTGCTGTTTTTAAGGTTCTCTTTGTCTTTAACCTCTGATATATTAATTATGCTGTGTGCTGGTGTAGGCCTATTTGGGTTCATCGAGTTTGGAACTCTCTGAGCTTACTGGATTTGTGTGTCTATTTTCTTTTCTAGGATAGGGAAATTTTCTGTCATTATTTCCTCAAATATCTTTTCAATTTCTTGCTCTCTCTCTTCTCTTTCTGATATTGCCAGAATGCAAACATTGATATGTTTGATGTTGCCCTACAGGCTCCTTAAACTATCATCATTTCTTCAGTTATTTTTTTTTCTGATTGAGTGTTTTTACTCACCTTACCTTTTAAATCACTGATTCACTAATCTGCTTCATTTAATCTAGTGTTCGTTCCATCTAATGAATTTTTAATTTTAGTTATTAAATTTTTTTATTTCTGACTGGTTCTTTTTTTTTATTTTATTATTTTTTTTGTAGTATGTGGGTAGCTCCCTGGCTGGGAATGGTTCTTTTTATGTTTGTTTTAATGTGAGACTTATTGGGGTGACATTGGTAAACAAGAATTACATAGGTTTCAGGTGTACAATTCAACACTGCATCGTCTATGTGTTGCATTATATGTTTACAACTCAGTGTGAGTTCTCTTTCCATCACCATATATTTGGCTCCCCTTTCTTTCTCTCCCAACCCTCCCTCTTCTCAAACCCCCTCCCCCCTTGCCCCTAGGTAACCACAAAACTATTGACTGTCTGTGAGTTTTGTTTTGTTTTGTTTTGTTTTTCTGTTGCTTTCAGTTTTATATTCCACAAGAGTGAAGTCATATGTCTTGTATTTTTCTGTCTGGCTTATTTCACTTAGAATAACATCCTCAAAGTTCATCTATTTTGTTGCGAATGGCAGTATTTCATCTTTTCTTATACCTGAGTAATATTCTATTGTGTATATGTACCACAACTTCTTTTTTTTTTTTTTTTTTTTTTTTTTTTTTTTTTTTTTTTTTTTTTTTTTTTTTTTTTTTTTTTTTTTTTTTTTTTTTTTTTTTTTTTTTTTTTTTTTTTTTTTTTTTTTTTTTTTTTTTTTTTTTTTTTTTTTTTTTTTTTTTTTTTTTTTTTTTTTTTTTTTTTTTTTTTTTTTTTTTTTTTTTTTTTTTTT